>JABUQX010095156.1:25000-28352 GCA_015478945.1 Trachelipus rathkii
GATGTTCATTGTAGCCTATACATGTAATATATGAAGTCATATATAAAAAACATTTTATATATATTTAAAATAATCAAATAAACGATTTTGCCCATCAATTACCCAGACCAAGATTGAATACCAAGGAAGGATATACATTATCTTAATATATATATATATATTAATATATATATATATATATTAATATATATATATATATATATATATATATATATTATATATATAGTATATATATGGTAATATATATATATATATATATTATATATATATATATCTATATATATAATATATATTATATAATATATATATTATATAATATATTATATATTTATATAAATATATATATATATACATATTATATAATATATATATATATATTATAATAATATATTTTATATATATATCTACTTTTATATATCTGTCCATACATATAAATATATTATAATATAATTTAGATAATTTCCTTTAATATGTAAATAAATATTTAAATATATATTTAAATTAAAAAACTTAAAATATTAATATAATTATAGTAATATGTCCTTTAAAAATTTTATCATAAAAGAGAAATCGTAAAAGAATTAGTTTATACTTTTAATATTAAATAAATATTCGAGAAATACTTTTTAAAAAAATTAGTTAATGCTTTTAATTATGTAAACATTAAATTCAAAACCATTTATTTTATTTTTAATTTAGTGAATATTAATTGTAGTTTGTTTTCAGTTATATATATAACCAGCAAATTTTATCTGAAATCAATCATAAGGATTTACAAATCACCTTTAAAAAAATTCTTTTTCTCTATCATCTCTAAATTTATCTCTTTGTATTTCTCATCCCCTCTCTCTCTCTCTGTCTCTCTCTCTCTCTCTCTCTCTCTCTCTCTCTCTCTCTCTCTCTCAGCTATTTAACATAAATAAGTAAATAAATATAATATATATATATATATATATATAATATATATATATATATATATATATATATATATTATATATATATATATATAACCAAACAATTAAAAACGAAAACTTTTTACTCATTAAAGACAAAACCAGAGTGAATCTTTTCCAATCTACTAATACTTATTTGAAAAGTCCCTCATCCATTCTTTGGATTTTCCTTGAATCCTTTCCTACACCGCCTGACAACAGAGGAATTTCTCACCAAAGTTTCAAATGTGCTCGAGGATTTTCAGCATTAATTTAACAGTCAATGATGTGTTAATTTCCCAAACATGAATATGGAGTAAGGGAAGTCTTCATACTCACTCTTAATAATCTTTAGCGAGAGTTTAACTGAAATAATATATATTATATATATATATAATATATATAGTATATATATATATATATGTATATATTTATAGTATACAATATATATATATATATATATATATATATATATATTATATATATATAAATATATATATATATATATATATATATATATATATTATATCATCCACGCCCTTTCCCGCAGATTGTGTGAGGTGCCGCATGCACCGAAAAAGAAAAGTAGTAGGAGAATATGACGCAAGTCGAAAAGAAGCCGCTACTTACCGTTCCCCTTTATATCCTAATTTGAACTCGTTGCAATCCAGAAAAATCCATCCTATGTTTTTCAACGAGAAGAGACGGACCCTCACTGTGGTATCTCGTCAATTCCGGTGGTTCATTCCCTGGCCAAGCCCACAACATAACCTCCTCACAAAATCCCGCCATTCACTAATATGATGCACTTTTCTCCTCACCTCTGCCAAATTCACATTACCTTTTTTCAGACACTCCTTTACTGAATGAATCAACTTATTCTTCAGTCTCCCAGCCTGTCGATTCCCAGACACTAATCACTATACATGTGCTTAGCCAACCAACTATCATCCATTCTATCTATATGACCAAACTATCTTAACATATCCTTTCATTATTATTTACATCCTTCTTCACACCACACAATTCCCTAACTCGTTCATTCTTCATTTTATCAATTCTTTCTCACCTAACACGCAACTACGATTATTTATTTGATCATATTGTTACCTTATATCTGACCTCTTATTAAGACCTAGTTTTAACTACTATACATTAACACAGGTACAACATACCCTCATGTAAGACCCTAAGCGCACTCAAGACTTAGTCCCTTTAACATCCAACAAGAATTTAATTGCACCCAGCCGCCTTCCTACCATTCACAAACTTCCTACTACACTCTGCAGACATTCTTTCAGTTTCATCCAACATATAAGCTAAATATTTAAACTCAACACGTTCCAGTTACTCACCAAATACAACATAATTCACACCGCAAAATCCCCTCAATACGTACCATATCTCAACTCTTATCTCATTTACTTTCCAAACCCCTCCTTTTACACACCCTGCCAAACCCCTCTACCAATCCTCTTAAACTCTTTAGATTCGCCACACAAAACCAAATCATCCGCATAAAATAAGTAGGGCACCCTCCCGCTCTTTATTCTGCATCATTCTAACACTTCCCCTGTCACCATACCTCTAATTCTTTCAACACTCCATTAATATATTTAAATTGAATAACCAAGAAGAATAACACACCCAGCCTCACTCCGCTGTTAATATTAAATCAATCAATTTCAACTCCATTATTAAACACATGATTCACTATCGTCTTACATTCTTTGATTCCCTTCAGATGCCTACCACCAACACCATGTATCACTTATACCTGCCATAGAGCTTCCCTATTAAATCCTATCATACGCCTGTTGCAAATCCATAACACTAAATACAATTTATTTTTCTTCCCTCTTATTTTTCAATTATTTGTTTCAATCTAAAAATTTTATCCAAATATCCCCTACCAATTTTTTAAATGCACCTTGTTCTTTAACAATCAGCCCCTCAAGTCACTCGACGCACTTCTTTTCAACCAAAAATACCAAACATAGTTTTGCCCCTACAACACTCATAAACTAATTCCCCTAAAGTTCCTATAGTTTTTTCTTTATATTACTTACCTTATATAAGTTAACCTTTTATAAAAGAGTACTATTAATTATCATTACAAAACTTTCATCAAATTACCTTTTGACTGAGGTTCATGTGTTGAACTTTCCAAAATTCTTTTCATAGGGACCAGACTGCTTGATGTTGCTCCACTTCTCGATGGTGTATCTAGGGAAGTCCATTCCTCTTGAGCCAAATGCCTGGCTAGACATTTATTAACATCCTCCACTCTTTCAAATTTATTATTGCATTGTCCACATTCATAATTAACTGACATAGCTGTATAATTTTAAATATATTGTTGAGAAATACTGGAAAATGATTATTTTGTCTGGGCACATTGTTGTCATGCCTCATGAATG
>JABUQX010095157.1:0-2500 GCA_015478945.1 Trachelipus rathkii
AAATGATGTATCGGACGTAAAATTTTTTATATATCCGCGGATGATGTGAATGAGGATGTCTAATTTTTCACATCCGCGGAAGAGCGGATGCGGATATTTAATGTTGCACATCGCGGATGCGGGATGCCAATGCAGATGTTTCCATTCCTATATATAAATGCTTATAGAGGCTATAGGTTCATTTATATATATATATATATATATATATATATATATATATATATATACTAGTACTATATATATATATATATATATATATATATAGAGAGAGAGAGAGAGAGAGAGAGAGAGAGAGGAGTAGCGCTATCGAAGCGATAAGATTACCTCCCATTGGGCATTTAGGGTTCAGGGTACATCCCATGACACTCCGGTGCCCAAAGAATCGCCCCTTTGGCGCTCATTTCCACAATCTTCTTGCGCAGGATTAGACTCTCCGTATCACATAGAGACAATAAAACACTTCTACTATTGCAGACAACACCTTTTTTTCCGTATATCCCAATGTATGTGGGAGAAGGAGTTCCCACAGCATTTGCTCTGCTTGTCGTAGGAGACGGCCAAATGAACAGTAGTAGTTGGGTTGGTTGCCCACTACTACCTATCTTTTGCTAGGAACGCCTTTGCATGCCCCAGATCTGGTTGTGATCGTCGAATGCGACCTTATATCTTCTTGCGAAATTGAATGAATCGTCTGGATACAAGGAATGTTATAGGAATAAATGGAGAGCAGAAGAGGAGAGATGGTGAATGTATTTATAAAAGATATATTTAATTTGCTTACTGTCACTGAAAAAAGATGAAATTAAGTGGTAAATTCGAGTGATGAAATGTGTGTGCTATAGTTTAAAGTAATAAGAGAGGGAGAGGAGTTGCGTTTCTGATGAGTTACCTGTGGCACAAAGCTATGGCGGATTTTGTTTGTGTGAGTACTAGAATTATAATGGCTAAATTTAAGTTTTCGAAGGTCAACGTATATGTGGTTGCAAAGTATGGTCCATCTGAGGATGATGTTGTGGAAAGTGTCCCTTTCTGAGATGATGTGAAAGATGTTTTGGATGGAGTGAGTAAGATTTCAGATTGATTGTATTGGGCGACTTAACTGGTTGAATTAGTGATAGAAAATGGGGTGATATAACTGGTGCCTTTTGGGTTAAAGTAGAAAATGAGAATTGTTGGAAGGTGTTTAATTTCTAAGAGGAGAGAGGGGTAACTATGTGTAAGTAATACATTCTTCGAGCACAAAAGTATTCATAAGTATACGAGAGTTGGGGTTGGTAGAGATGATATTGAATTGAAAAATATGATTATATTTGTACTGGTAAAGAAGGAGATGATGAAGTATGTGTTGGACTTTAAATCAGTTGAGGGGGTTGGGGATAAGAATATCTGATAATTATGTTGCTCATTATAAGATTAAGTTAGTGGTGGGATAGATGGAGAGGAAAGAGATAAGGAAGGAAGTGGGCAGAATTAAGAGGGAAAAGTTAAGTGAGCAATGCTATAAGAAAGTATGGAAGAGCACTTGCAAATAAATCATTTAAATATGACCAAGAGTAACTGAGCAAATCTGGACTCATAAGAAGGAAGCTTTTGTTACTAGTGCTAGAGAGGTATGTGGATGTGATAAGGAAGGAAGTAAGAATGTTGATCATGAGCTGTGGAATGAAGAAGTGATGGATAAAAGTAAAAAAATGGGCTTGGTTGAATGTGGTAAAAGCCAATGGGGAGGTCTCAAAACAAAGGTATATAAAGTATATATAAGGTGAAAAAGAGGAAGACTAAAAGTTGCATATGTAGGGGGAAAAAAATTGGTAAATGAACAGTTTAGAAGTATGACGAATGGGGACTTACAAGGGATTGGGAAGGTCTCTAGAATAAGTACGAAAGGTTAAGAAAAAGAGCAAAGTGAATCTTCATAGAATATTGAATAGGGATGGAACTTTCGTGACTGATGAAATGGATGTGAGTAAAGTGTGGAGGGAGCACTTCGAAAATCTATATATATATATATATATATATATATATATATATATATATATATATATATATATATATATATATATATATATATATATATATATATATATATATATATATATATATATATATATATATATATACTGTTGATCCAACTTCTATGAGATGAGAATTTTAACCTAATCAGGAAAAGCAATATGAGAAAAAACCACATGAAAATTTTGAATCAAAATAGCACAACGTTTCGGAAACTATAACTAGTTCCATCTTCAGGTGAAAAAACTAAAAATATATTAATAAACATTAACAAATATCAAAAACAAAAGAATCTTAAACAAAAATAGAATTTTTAAAAATTACAAATTTGGACATATTTGAAACAATCAAATAAAATTTTTAACTCGTACTATTAGCAAAAAATGGGCTAAATTTACAAATATAAGACGTCGCCCCCAACACTCATATGCGGAATCTAAAAAGTAAAACAATAAATATAAAGTTTACTTAATCATTAGTATTTAAG
>JABUQX010095157.1:25000-30032 GCA_015478945.1 Trachelipus rathkii
AGGCTTGAACAAAAATCCTCTTTCCTTCCACAGACTCCTAGAAGCTATTCAATGCAGTCCCCCATCACCTATTAATAGATAAAATACTAAACACAAATCTTTCCATTAAAGACCAAAAGAAAAAAAAAATCAAATCTCCACTCTTGACACACACAGCCAGAGTCATCCAAGGTCACCATTAATCTGGAGCATACAAACTTTAAATTTTATAAATGATTATAACGGAATCCCCCAGAGAAAAGTCTTTTCACCCGTTCTATTCAGCCTTTTTATACACGACCTACCCAATATCGCGTCCCTCTTGATAAAAACTAAGCTATGCTGATGAATTAACAATCACCGCCCATGTTCTTCAATATATAATGCATCCCGCCATCTACAACAATATATAACTCAACTTAAACAATGGCTAACAATTAACAGAATGAGGCCCTCACATCAAAATTCTGCTATAACGCTACTCACACCGCGCAGAAGAAAATTCAACTTGCACTCAACAATAAACCTAACAAACAGTAGACTTCTTATTCTAAAATTTACAGTAACCACGCAAACAGACACATAAAACTCAAATAATAATCTCCACATACCCAAACAACACTATAATCCAGACTCGTTCACCAGAAATTTCCCAAGCAGAACAATCTTTGGAACTATAAAACTCTTACAACACTGTCTCGTTTTCGTTCTGGGCACAAAATCGCACTGAGAAACAAAAACAAACCCGCTTCAAACTATTCTAACACTTACAACAACCCCACCCCTTAACACCCCTATCATAGAAGACATACACACACAGATAACTCAAAGAGTAGTCTCCGCATACCAAAGCAACACCTTTCTCCCCTACAGAAGAATCCTTTGACCGTATAACTCTCACAACACTGTCACGTCTTTGCTCTTGGCACCATCCCTCGCCGCATTAGTACAAACAAAAAAAAATAAATAAAGTACCCTCTCTTCACAATCAAATATGTATCACATTTACACCCAGATGACACATGACACCTAATATTAGATTGTCCTTGCCTGATCCAAACCAGACATATTCACGTTATTACTTTCCTGGAAGACCACTGGCTGAGCCAGGAAGGGTGCAAAATATCTTGGGACCGTCCACTTTTCATCCAAGGGAGGGGGGAGGCGGGGGCCGGCAAAGGGAAAAGTAAAGTATATTAGCAAATATTTTTGAAGGAAAGGATTCTAAATTAAAAAATACAAAAGTGGCTCATTTAATCCGGGGAACAGTTTCCTCACGTCACTTGAGCTATGTAACCTCACACAGTAAAAATATGACGTGATTTATAGTTTTGACTCACACGGTAATCATGTTCTCATGTTTGACTTTCAGCAATTTTTATCAAAAGCTTATATTTCATGAGGGTAGAAATAACTATGGAAAAGATGTGGATCAAGTTCATATGTGTTAGAAGAAGAGACGCAAAGTGGTTGTTAAGTACTAGTAGGTGATGTAAATATACTCAATGATTCATGGGGGAAAAGGTATGGGTGAACAGTACTGGCGTACACAACGAGTGAGTGAGGGGCTACAGCTCCCCCGAAATTTTGATGATATCAAAATTTTCAAAATTTTTATAAAATTAAAATTTTGAAGTAAGCAAGGAAAAATAAGTAAAGACAGAACAAAATCGCTACTCTTGGAGCTTCAGCCCCCTCCCCCCCAAAAAAGACAGGTCCCCCGAAAATAAATCCCGTGTATGCAAGTGTGTATGGGTGAATGAAATAAATTTGAAAAGGGTTATCCCTTTCGTTCCCCATGTGCATTTTATTCTACATTACTTGATTTAGAAATTTCGACCTTATTCCCTGGGGCATAAGGACCATTTTTTTGCATCAAATGACTCAAGAAAGAACAGACAAACCCGAAAACCCTCTTAAACGTAAAAATAAAGCTCTCCATTGGTTTCTGGCCGTGATGAAAGACGGTTGGGTGTCTCTTTATCGTCTGATGAGCACCTTTCGCTATTTTTCTTCATAGGTTTTATTTAATTTTCACTATTAATTATTCTCTATCCTAAGTAAATTTTTCTTTCAAAAAGCATATATTTGGACTTTATATGTCATAAATAAAATGTTTGCAAGAAATTAAATAGCTACTTCAATTTAAACTTAATTTGGGCATGAAAGGGGGAGGAAGAATTTGGGTTCTTTCATGAACTTATAAGAAGAGACCATAAGAAACCAGCAAACTTTTTCAATAAGCAATTTCTCTTATATAATCAATAACTTTTACGATTCTGACAACCCAAAAAACAGACTTCTCCACTCACGGCTCTGGAATGTGCATTTGCATAAATTCTGAGAGCGTGTTTCGGTCTAAAGAGACAAAGCATAACGTGACTCAACTTGGAGTGTGTGTCACGTGACTTCAGTGTGAATGACTACCCTTGCTCAACTATAACATAGTATAAATAAATATACCGTGACAATAATACGGATGCTACATTTTTTGTTGCTCACGAGAGCTCAAGTACTCTCGTCACGTGTAAACGTATAAAGCGGGTTAAAGCTTGAACGATATTAGTTTGTTTTAATAGAAATCAACCTAATGTAAATAAGACGATATGATAAAAACCAATTTTAATAAAACATTTTGAGCTTCACCTAAGAATGAAATCTGTGAAGTTTAAAAAAAATAAACTATTGTTTATATACTTTCCCTTAATTTGATCCATTAAAAGAACAAAACAAAAAATGAAAAAAATAAAAAAAAATTAAAGGACTCGGAAAAAAATAAAACAAAAGAAAAGTTAAAACATAAAATATTCCTATAAAAACGAGTGTAAAAAGAGAAAAAAAGAAAAACAAAGAAAAATCTAGACTTAAAACATTTCTTTGTACATTTCCCCAAAAGCGATTATGTAGTAGCTTTGTGGGAGTGATTTTGTCGCGTGCGGATTTATCCCTTTAGATATTGTGGACGCTTTGAAAATTCCTTTTTTATTAACATTTTTTCCTATTCCTTTTTTTTATATATATCGATTTTTATTTCTCTCTCTCTCTCTCTCTCTCTCTCTCTCTCTCTCTCTCTCTCTCTCTCTCTCTCTCTCTCTCTCTCTCTCTCTCTCTCTCTCTCTCATTTTTGTTCCTCAATTTCGTTTCCTTAAGTTCTAATGGAGAAAAATGCTAAATCCCTTTCCCCATGTGAAACTTAATTCTTCCCTCTCTTCCTTCTGATATATATATATATATATATATATATATATATATATATATATATATATATATATATATATATATATATATATATATATATATATATATATATCTTCATCTTCCCCAGATTGGGGGTTAGGTGCGTATCATACACCGGAACAGAAAAAGTAGTACTGAAGCCATGACGCAAGTCGAAAAGAAAGCCCCCCATTTTACCGTTCCCTCTATACCCCTAGTGAGAAATCATCGCAATCATAAAAATCCACCCTGTGGCTTCACGAGACTACGACGGACCCTGGCTGTGGTACCTCGTCAATGTGGAGTTCATCCTCAGGGCAAACCCTATAACCATACCCACTCACAAAATCTCGCCATTCACTCCAGTTATGCCTCTTTCTTCTCGCCTCAACCAAACTCACATTTTTGTCCTTCAGGCATTCCTTTACTGACTCAATCCACTTTTTCTTCGGTCTCCCAGCCGGTCGATTCCCAGCACAATCACCACTATACAACCGCTTAACCAATCGACTACCATCCATCTTTTCCACATGACCAAACCATCTCAATGTACTCTTGTTTATTCTCTCATTTACATCCTTCTTCACACCACACAACTCCCTAATGCATTCATCCCTCATTTTATCAATTATACTCACACCTAACACGCCTCTAAGACTGTCCATCGGAACACTTTGTACCTTAGATCTATACTTATTATTCCAGACCATAGTTTCTCTACTATGCAATAACACAGGTAACAACATACCATCATGCAAAACCCTAGCGCACTCAAGACTTAGTCCCTTAACATCCACCAAGGATTTAATTACACCAGCCACCTTCCTACCATTCACAACTTTCTCACTACATTCTGCATCATCCGTTCCCTTTTCATCCAACATATATCCTAAATATTTAAACTCAGATACTTGTTCCAGTTGCTCACCATCTAACATGACTTCACACAGTGGACTCTCCTTACTCACTACCATAACCTTACTCTTGCCTACATTTACTTTCAAACCCCTCCTATTACACACCCTGCCAAACCCCTCTACAAATCCTCTCAAACTCTCTTCAGATTCACCACACAAAACCAAATCATCAGCATACAATAAGCTCCCTCCACTCTCTTCCATACTCCATCATTCAAACACCTTCTCCTGCCACCCCCACCTCTAGTTCTTTCATAATCCCATTCATACACAAATTATATAAAACAATGTGTATCTCCCCCGACTACAAATGTCCTGAAAATTTCATGCAGATCAGATAAACAGGAAAAAAAGATCCCAATTTTTCAATTTGAAAACCCCAAAATAGTAGGTTTTGAAAATCGACAATTGCTCAGATACGTGGTCAAATATCAAAATTCAGTTCTTAAATAATTTAGATAATTGTCCAATCTTTATATGGTCCAAGTTTGAAGTCATTTCGAAAAAAATTGTAGAAGTTTCGACAAATGCCAAAAACATAGGTTTTCAAAAATTGAAAATATCAAAACAATGATTACAAACGCAGAAAAACAGAAAACGAGCTTTAGACCTAGGATGAATACAGAAGAGAAATCCAGAATAGATAAAGAAGAAAAAGATAGAGAGAATGAAAGATAGAGAAAGAAAGAAGAAAAAAACAATGAAAGAAAGAGAGAAAGAAAGAAAGAAAGAAAGAAAAAAAGAAAGAAAAAAGAAAATAGAAAAAGAAGAAGAGAGATAGAGAAAGAAAGAGAAAGAAAGAAAAGAGAAAGAAAGAAAGAAGAAAGAAAGAAGAAAGAAAGAAAGGAAGGCATTAGCTTGGGAAGATTTAATAGCAGAATGAATAATAATCTATTAGTTAGAAAAGAGATATATAATAA
>JABUQX010095158.1:0-22500 GCA_015478945.1 Trachelipus rathkii
AGCTTATTCTTAGATCTTGTTAATCTTGATTAGCATACTTTCAATTTACTGCTTATAAATCACACTAAATCTTTTTCTGTCCACAGACTCAAGCACCACGATTACAGTATGGTAGTTAACTTTTAGTTTTTGAGTTAACCTAGTGTAAGATGATTCTTATCGTTTGGGTTAGACTATTTGTAGGAATTATATTTAGGCCACTCATTAGTGATTTTGCCAACTTCATTGTATGAGTGTGTGACGAGATAGCTTAAATCTTTAAAATACTTTAATGTATTCCTTTCCTATGTGACTATTATTGATGAAGGAGTGGCCAACCTATTAGTTAGGTGGCATCTTGGCAAAGGGGCTTAAACTTTGCATTTTAAACCTGGTCTAATCAGTGTTGATACCTGAGATAATATGGGAGGAGGAACAAAGTGCCGCAGGCACTTGAGTACCCTTGGGGGGACACCACTGTTCAGGTATTTCCCACTGCAATGTATTGTTTGTTCCCATTTTGAGTTGCACACTAGTTTGTCTATTGTCGCAAACATTCGTCTTTAATCCAACATCTAGTACCATCCACCTTACACATTGCAATACTTTTTCCATCAGCCATATGTTGGTAACTAGATCTTGTGGGAACTTATCAAGCTTACTAAGTCTAAATATAAAATCAACTGGATATCCTCGGTGTCAATGCAGTCAAGTAAGTATTCCAATGAATTCGTAATAGGTTTGTCTGACATGAACCTCCTGTCTGAAAGCGTTGCTGGAGTCATACATACTTGTTATCTTTCTTAAAGAATTTCTTCTTATATGACATATTTTAGTAACTTTTCCGACCTTTACAACCAAGTTGGTTAAAGCTAACTGGCCTATAATTTTCCAAATCATCCTTACTACTTTTTATAAATAGGCACAACATATGCTGTTTTCCAGTCATCTGGTACCTCCACCAATATATAGATCGTTTAAAAATCAAATACTGTGCCTTTGGCAATGCTGATACTACCCTCTTATCAGGATTTTCATACTATCCCTCAGCCCTGCAGCTTTACCTGGTCAATTTGGTTAATTAACGGTTTATATCTTTTACATTAAATTCAAATTCTTGTAAGTCTATTGTTACATGCATACAAAACTATTAGTCTCAAACTATTATCTAATCTTTCCTCAGTAAACACTGAAGAAAATAGCATGAAAATGTTGACAACTCCTTATCTGAACTCACTAAATTTTGATCAATTTTAATTGGACCAATTGTCTATTTTACTTTTAAATTTATTAAAAGCTAAAAAACTTCTTCAGATCTTTATTTATTCCTTGCTAATTAATTTCTGCCTTCTCTTTGCCTTTCTTATTGACTGGGTAAGTTCATTTCTATTTTTCCTATAATTTTCTAATCATCTTCCCTATTACTACCTTGAATATTTTAAAACATTACGCTTTTCATTAATTTTTATCTTCTTATTCTCTCTATTCCACCAAACAGGTTTTCTCTGTTTGCCACCCAAATGGGTTTATCTTTAAAAATACTGATTGAATATTCATTAAATTTGCATTAAAATGTTCCCACATGATTAATCTAGTTCTAAATTGACATCTATAACAAATATATATAGCTAATGTAACTTAATAAATTTATATAATCAAATTACGCAATTAAATCTTATTTAAAAGTTATATTAGTAATTTTCTATTATATTAGTTATTTTTTAGTAATCTATTGTGTGTGTGTACCAAATAAAGCTGGGAATAAGGCGTGCATGTTGGAGTAAGTGTGAGAGTGGTGTGTTAATTTGTAAATTCTTATATGTAAATAACTAAACCCTATTATATTTAAAAATTTATCAAATATATAAAACATTAAAACTTCTTCTGCTTATTATTTTCTAAAGTTGAGTGTCATATCTGGTGTAAGTTCTTAAGTCCTTAAATCATATGAGTTTGTCTGTACCCAGGTATGTATTTCCTTTAGTTGTGTGAGAATTACTTGTCTTTATATGCTTCTCTTTCTTTTCTTTAACCCCATCTAATCATTTTAGGCTTTCGAGCAGCAACGCAGGTCAGGTAGAAGCTACTATTAATCACCTTAAAAAAGTTTGGGGACTATTCCTTGCCCTACAGACAAGGTAGGCATCTTTATTTAATTTAAATTACTGATCTACGGTTTTTATTTCCACTGCCATTATAATTCTTTAAATTTTCATCCTTTTGCTTCTACTTTTGAATCTTTTCCCCCAATATAAATTGGTAGCAGGCGTAGTTTAACTGCGTTCTGCTTGAAGCCAATTATTGGGTTTTCTTAGGGTACAGACCACTTTTCTTTTTCGTTATGCCGGAAGACGGCATGAATCAACATTTAGCGGACCAGAAGAAGGTTTCTGTACCTACTTCTGAACAGCCCGCAAATCCACCTTCTAATACACCACCCCAGTCTACACCTAACACGCCTCCATCACAAACTAATTTAGTGAATACAGTCAATATTGACCCATGACCACCCCCTGGAAAGCGGTTAATCCCCCCCGTTGCCTCGCAAGAGTTCTCCGTGACCTAGTTGTTATTGTGGAGAAAGTGGATATAGGATTGCCATATTCTGACTTGCGTAAACGGTTGATCCATTTCCTGTTTCTAGACTTGTTCTTTAACGAGCTTGTCTCCACATACATCTCGCATTACAAGGAAAGTCTTAATGAACGTCTATGCAAGCGACCGTAGTGCAGATAACTAGAGAGAGGAAAATAACTCTAGGAGTAAGACGCCTAGATAATTTTCCTCATCAGTGAACTTTTATAGGAACGACTACGATATACCTCCCTCTCTCGTTGAGAGTAGGCGGTGTATATGTATGGGAGAGCTGTCCGTGTGATGTATGACATCGTTCAGGTATGGAACCCTCCCAAGGCACACGTGTGTAGAGTGGCTGGAAATTGATATTGGTAGTGTGGGGAGAAGTCTCGAGACTAGTACAAACAAACAACGACGAGTCTCAGGATGCCACCCTATCTCAGAAGAGGCTTAAAAGTTATACGAAAAGTAGTCTTCGTCAGGAGGATGAAAGGGCTTAGCTCAACCGATACTACTCACTCATAGGTCGTCTGGAGTGGACAGCTGTGTGACCGATGGCACTGCTGAACCATCATATCCTGCTCCGCCGAATGAGTTCAAAGGAGACAACAGTTGCTTACTCTCAGAAAATAAGAAGAAATTGGAAAATGCTCCTAGAGATATCTCGTTTCCAACGATGGGCGCACAAGACGTAGCTAGTATAGAGAGAGATGCGTATGTTCGCTTGAGTCTGTATGCTCCCTCAAATACAGGTATAACCACATTGCCATAGAGTGTGTCTCTTGGGACAATTACTAACAGCCTGTGTGCATTCGGAGATTCAGTGATCCTCGTTGTGGTATACCCGCACTCGCAATGGTAAGTATGGTCTCGAGCAAGTCACGATGAAGTACACATTTTCCTCAAGAAAGCAGGGAAACGCATGCAGTACTTCCCCTAGAAGACTATGGCGAGTACATGGCCCGGGGGTGAGGAGGAATGTAATTTATTTTAGATGAAAATTTATTTTATTTTTAAAGTTTCAGTTGATATTTTATAGCTGCTATATTGTAGAGTATTATGCCATGGATCCCGTATTACTAGATAGGTGATGCGAATTATAGTATGACTGTTAAGATAAGATCATAATTGGATATATAAGTTTAGCCATCTATGGTAATATGGGAAAGGTTAATATAAGCTAGTCACCTGCGCGTGTGGATTATGATCAATATTAATGTAGAGGACGTAGCTTATTGATCAGGGTGTTGAATTATTTAACCGTAGCTCAAACGTACGCACCGCGTGAGATTCATCTTACACTTGGTGTGGTATCTACAGATATATTGCTCCAAATGCTCCTCTCTCCAAGTGCGAAGACTCGAGGTACATATCTGCTAAGATTGAGACGAGAGATATCGCATGTGAAACCCATAGCTCGATAATACAGCGCACGCTGCTGTTTTACTAGCGGCCTCACAAACATCATCATGATATTAATGCGGTGCTCTCTCACCTAACATGTGCTGAGTAGCGCCACACAAGAGAAAGTTCTGTTGTAATAAATCCTAAAGGTACCTTTGATCTCATAAATATATTAATTGTATAAGAAATATATAGAGAGACTTTATACATCATTAGTCTGAATATAAGAGATCTCAAAAAAGCTAAGACGAATCTTTGTATTTAGCCTCTAGTTCGCAGTTTTGTAGTGCCAAGAATAAAAAATTGTGCTCCCTATGGAGGAGACCTGGAAAGCATCCGCTTACATCTGGTTATTGTGTCCAATGTGTGTAGAGCAGCAAAAGACACATGTTACCCGTATATATGTTACGGTGTTTTAAACATCGCAGTCTAATTTTAGATGATTATCTCTAAGATTGATGTTGTCGTATTAGAGAGAAGTGATCTCCGTGTTGATAATGAGATTAGAAAAATTGGATTCAACATTTAGATTCAATTTGCGGATATTAGAGTAATCTGTCCTGGTAATTATGGAAGAAACCAATTGTGTGCTCGTGTCTTAATATTATATAGTTTATGAACTAGTTCTATGTCTTTAGGACATGGAATACTCGTTCGCTATGCAGAAATCGGTGAGGTAAAAAATTCTTGGCTGGCTCTTATTAATAGATAGGACAATTGTTAGAGATAAGCTTTATGATCACTCTACAATACTCTACAGTCAGCTCCATGGTTATTCTCTTATCTTCTAGATTAGGCCTACCATAATATAGATTCGAGGTGTTAGTGAGAAACTCTTTACCTATTGGGAGATAATCTGAGTCAGATAAGTGATTTATTGCCTTAAAGCAAATTTATCCTTTTTAGAGCAATTTACGTGTGTGCTAAGAAGCTTCGTGAAGGTCTCTCAGAGAAGGTTACACGTAGACAAGCACTGTAATAAAGATCCTTTCGGGATGATTTTGCTATTCGCGAAAAAATTGTGTTGTGGATCACTCGTTAATGGAGGGGAAGGAAAAAGCCCTCATCCGATTCCACCTCAGAAGTATGACCCCAAAATATTCTTGCCATCAGGGTTATTGAGGCCCTGCAGAAGTACCCCATGTATTATCAAAGCTGTGAGTTCTCGAATGCTTTAAGAATAGTTAGATGAGAGAGACCCTGATACTATATTGTCTTTACAAGATTGGTGGAGTAACCGCGAGACCTATGTCGTTCAGACATAAGGGCTTGCATGGCTGTTTGAGTGAAGCTCTGAGTGTGGCGTCTTCGTCATGACTATTCCTTATAAAACTAATATCATAAAGCGGTCCTATATTCAGATAATAAAGACCGTTAACTCCTCCTCAAGCTCAGCAGTATCTCATAAATTATTCGATATATCAAAACAAGAGATGGAAAGAGGTGTTAAATTTATAATAAGAGGGAGCTGCCGTTATTTTTTTTGATATGGAGAGAGGGCAGCAGAACATCTTCACTGTTCAATCAATGGAGTTTTCCCATCAGCGTGTTGGAAAAAAGTGGGGGAGGGGTACGAATAGTGTGTGATTTTAGAAAACTTAATTCTGTGGCGAAAAATGATGTATTTTAGCACCTATAGAGCCGAACACTATGTCAAAAATATTTGTAGTTTAGTGATAGATCTCCTATGTATGGATTTTTACTCGACTTGAATCGCAACGAGTGTATTAAGGTAAAGCTTTGACGTTGGAGAGAATCAGTGCATTATCTCGTAAGATTGATTGCCTAGCACCTTTAGGGCATAGAAGTCCCGCTGTCTCCACTCGTTGATAAATATTAGAACTCTATATACGACCGCCAGATACAAATGATCGTATATGAGTATTATATATAATTTTTCGCCAGTGTTATCAGATGGAGGGATATAGATTTTTCATAATCACTTGCGAACTCAGTTCTACTTAGTTTTTTTTTGACCATTAACATGAATTAATTAATACAAGGACGATATATCCCCCTCGGTATTGTTTTCATCGTTGTGTGGTATTGTATGTGCGGATGATATCTTTGTGGAATTAGGGACTGCAAGAGGATTTAATCAAGCACATAGTGTGTTGTGGAGAATCGCAAAGACCCTAGGGTTCCGAATGACCCGTACTTATAGACAATTAGTATTCGATGGAGTGCTCCTCCAATTATTATAAACCATTTTGCTCTTGTAAATAAAAAAAAATGCGTAATTTGATGATGTGAGAATGAGAGTAAAGGATGGGATCTTAGAAAAGGATTGATAATTATAGAAGGGCCAAGGTTATAAGGTGTAGAGGCTCTCGAACGCGGAAGGAATTAGGGGAATAATGATCGCCATTTGTTCTCGAAAATGTCTTAAGGAAATAATATCATTTGATGTATTGGCTCGTCGCTCTGTGTCCCTAAGTATAGTAGAGACCACCGTAGAGTGGTATACGTTGTTGTTTGCTTGGCAGTATGGAACAATCTCACTTAGCGGTCGAAAGGATGATTGACGAAATTTCGTCTTATTTTACAGGAGGTCCTATTATATTCTCAATCTCTCTCGAAACGTTGTCCGTTTGTTAAGCACTCTCCTTATACTCCAGGCAAAAAAGATTATAGTAGAACTCTCTTAATCGAATATACCAATAATCAAACTGTGGTCTCCCTCCGCCGCTGAGAAGAGGTCTATCTTGGTGAATATATGTGCTAACAAGATTACGAGAGCGGATTCGTGATCACTTCCTGTTTATTATACACGAGCCAATAACAGGTTTTGCAACAACACCGATCTCATAGTGCGCCTCTCAAAAGCCGCTCGTAGTACACATGTGTATGCAACCTAGTTCTAGTAACGAAATCCGCTATTATGAACTGTTGACAGAAGATTGAAGGGATACTTGTTCATGTACTGAACTGTGAAGCTAGAAAAGGTGGTATAATGACACTGCGACTATTTGTCCTTATTATATAGTTCGGGCTCACTTTATTACATGCCCTGTCAACAGAAAAAGGTAAGCCAATCTCATATATAGAAGAAACGCGATGAATAAGGTGCGAACCTATATTATATCGTTGGGGTATGTGATACTCATATATAAGTGTGATAACTCAAATAAAATAAAACTTTAAGTGCGAGGTGAGCATATTTCTTGTTGTCTCGCGGCAAATAGCTTCATGTTACCCGCATCTGTGTACGTTGACTTCTCTAGTGTTTGCCGCGTTTGTATCATAAGATTAAAGCATGTGAGAGTGATGTAATGGCTATTTTTCAACAATCGATTTAGTTAAAAGGCTAAACTACCAACATAAAGAAATAGATATGTGGAAATGTAGAGTTATGCTATGAGGGGACTAATCGGCTATTTCTGTTAGTTACCACACTCTCTCTCACTTATCGTACGATTGTGGGGTTATATTACCGTTTAAGAGATCTAGCCAAATTGTCTCGCGGAAGTTTATTAAAGAATATATTACTGTGACCAGAATAACTTATTGCCGTGACTCGCGGGATGAGGTTTGCGGTTGAGGCATATTGATATGCTCACATAGGTCTCAAATAGATAGTTGGAACGTACGAGACGTCCGGCCCAACCGATTCACGACCAATGCGAATCGAGTCAAATACGAGCTGTGGGATAATCATATATAGCGACTCAATCCGCTAGAGCATACAAATATTACATTATTGCATTCGCAATCGATAGACCTAATTTCCTAGTAAATGTTTTTACGAATAAGAGTCGTATCCTATAGCGAGATAACTGGTTATCAAGAATAGTCTCAGTCGTACAAAGTGAAGCGCCGTCACATATTGTACTAATGCAGAAAGTGAGAAAGTTCTTTAATAACCTAAGACGTTTAGATAATAGAATGCAAAGATAGTTTGATTCGGTACGTTTCGCGATTGTCTGAAACTCGGCATTCTTTTATGGAGCCTCTCTCGAAGAAATATTTATCAGACGGTACAACCATATACTATAGATTGTATTTTCAAGCCAGTTTACCTCGACGTATCGAACTCATCTTCGTAAGGACGACTCGAGCGTCCGAGAAAAACTGATCTCTCTAGTGTACTGAGATTATTTTATATACGACGAGCAAACATTCTTTTATTACGCGAATGGTAGTGACTGAATATGACGATATATCCAATTATGTTCTGAACTTGTGTGCGTAGTGTAACCTATTCTCGCGCGACGACGTCCTATTTGTGCCTGAAAATATGTGTCGCAAGAACTGTAATGATACAGAACCTGAAAAAGCTACACAGCTAATAAAGGACATCGTGATAGATCGCTCGAGTCGTCAAATTTAAATTGACACTCCCTGTGTGCCAGACATTAATACAAAGAATTGGCCATAATGCTCCGCTTGTTTCCTCTCAGTCATCATTGACTAGTATAAGAATAGACATATTACTGAAATATACGGAGTGGTGTAGTCCTGGTTTCATAGCTCCTCCGAACAAATATGCTCACAGAAAAATAAAACGGTGACGAAAAGATAACAAAGCGCATTAATGCTATATTATATCTCACTACTGTATTATTCGGTGTTTTTAAAAGAAGCTGACGCACAGAGTGTCAATGGCAGATTCATGTTGGACATACTTGTAGTCACTAAACCAGTGAGTAGCAGAAGGAGTTATCAACATATCCCTACTTAGACTCTTAGATTGACCATGCGGCCAGTATAGTATATCTCAGTTATGGTGACTTGTTCGCTGTACTGTGTGAATATAAAAGTAACAATTAATTCATATAACATGTATCGGCATAGAACGCACACTCTTAGTGTGTATCAGTGTGCATTCACGAAGCATCTATCTCTTCTGAGAGATTCCTACTGCCAGGGGTGTGTTAGTATCCTAGTGATTTCTCCATACGCTAGAGAGACTTATACCTCGCGCAGCGCTATTAAGTTGTCGTGCTGGTGAAACGACAATGGTGAATGATGAGAGCTTCTCTCTCTATGTCCCTGGGGCAATAAGCTGTCTACACCCTTAATTTATATCTCAGCTAGCTCGCACTACTGTACTACAGTGGACTGAGCTTATCAATCCACTAAAGGAGCCTTGTAATGTCACATCCGCCCGGAGTGCTTTAAGTGCATAAAGGAAATGGAGCTAAGCGTGCTAATGATCATAGAGATATACGCATCCCGGATGATTGTCTACAGAAGGTTAAAACCGCCAGGCAGGTAGGCATTCTCTTTGTCCTAGAGGAAATAGTCTTACTTTAAGTCCTCTCCAGGCACATGTGATGGCCGTGAGTCGTTTCACAACTTACCTATAATGGACTGTCTGCTTCCCTCCACTCTCAGAGATCGCGCGATAACAGGAAGGACACAGCTTTGTCTCTATGATCCGACGCAAATTATATCGAATCAGGGGAAATATGGGATTGGCCTTTTGTTTGGGCGAAAAATAAGCAAATACATAACTATAGTATTAGTTTAGATTTTCTCTCACAGCGTAATTACAGGCAAGCCCTCTCAAGTGATCGCGATATAATGCATTAATCGTCTCAGAATACAGCATAAGCCTGTCTCTATTGTGACGCGATTTGCGCACTGTCTCGCTGGCGCCTATCACGAACCCAAAATTTTATATAGATGTCGACAGTCTATATGTGAGTGACACAGCTATAAGGAACCGCTTCCGCTATGGCTCCTCGAGGCCTGTGACAAAGAGAATGTGTGGTGCTAAATGATGTGCGTGCGAGCGAGTTCATTCATAGTAAACCTTATTTAAGTGTCGCCAACTAGCTCCCGTGCTCCTCTCGCATAAGTGATCAGGTGAGGTGCTCTCATGTGTAAAGTTATACTCGTGTGAAGAACAGACGTAATATACTGAAAGAAATAACAAAAGTGGGGGTGAAATATCGATTCATTTTTTTAGGATAATTTTAAGAAAGACCTGTGAGCGAAATTAAAGATATTATAGAGTGATTGAACCCTTAGTGAAGTTTAGTGGAAAGAGGTAGGGAAGGAGAGACGATATTGATAGATCATAGATAAAGATAATAATATTATACAATAACTATATGTAATAAATATAGAATAGGACAAAAATAAAAATTATCATAAGAGGAGTAGAATATATAGAATCAATTATAAACTAAAGTGATGAAAATTACACTCATGCACTGTTTTCTACATAATACCAAGATGCACTTGGTAAAAGATACGTCCCACTCATAAGTATGAATATCGTTGGTCTCACAGTATTAAAATGAGAAGTTTGTACTCCCGACCCAAATTCTAGAGAAGAGCCTGATATGTAAATAGAGTGTTATAGAGAGAAGTAGTAATTGTATTCTGAGCATACAATAGCGTTAACTTTAGTGCCTAACTGTACTCATACATATACCCTCCAAACATTTTTTACCAAATTGTCAGAAAGGGGGGCTGTTACCAGGGCAACTTTTAAGATAACCATTATGTACCGGACTCGTTACACATTGTATAAAATTTATAAAAGGATATATGTAAGTGCTACATCAGATTTACTGCAGTGCAACAGCTGTAGAAAATATTGATACAAAAAAGTTCCTGCTTGCCGAAATAACTGTTCCTTTCATTTATTTTTGATATAGTGTCAAGGTCACGCGAGGTGCCGCTCGTACCACCGGCATTGCCATGGTGATTAGAGCCAGTTAGAAATAGAACTCCGAAGAGCCAGCAGCTTTGCGCTCTCTCGGTATAATAACTTGTAAACGGTTATCAAAGACCTAGCTACATAATAATTGATAATTGTAGGAATAAATATTTCTTTTTGAATAATAGTTAAAACACTTAAATGGTGTCCTTGTAAAATATTTCATTCAGAAAGAATTAATAAAAGAATAACATAAAGAGCGTGTTCGCTATTCCAAAGTATTTCTATATATTTGCATTTACAAGGTGATCTAATTAAATAGAGCCACATTATAATCATTATAAGAGATCAGTCTTTGTTCATAGATATATATATATATATTATATATTATATAATATATATATATATTATATATAAACATCTCCACTTTCTCATTTAGGGCAATATTATTATATTTACTTTATTAAAAATGAACTTGACACAGCATTGATGAATTTAACTATAATTATGTAGATGAAATATTACTTATCATTAATTAGGAAGTAGCTAGGAATCTAATTATTAATTTAGGAAAAAAGTGGTCTAATAACTGTCAAAAAAAAAAAAAAAAAAAAACAAAAAAAATCATGATATTTATAATTTAAAAAAAAATACCGTAAAAAATCAATTGATTTATAAATATTTGATCTGTTAGTGCCAATCCTGCTCTTAGAATCTTAGGACCTCGGGGATAAATAAAATTTATGGTACAGAGGGGGGGGGGGGGATTCTATCTTATTATTATTGGGTGTGTTGGGGGATTATTATTATTATTAATTCAATTATTAGTATTATTATTATTATTATATTATTCTTATTATTAATTATTTATTATTATTATTATTATTATTATTATTATTATTATTTTATTATTATTAAAAGAAAATTAACTTTAAAGTAGAAACACTACTACAAAGAAAAATATATTAAACCCCCTCTATCACCTGTCTTACACGCCAACCAACCCATTTTACAATCCATCTCTAAACAACCAACCGCATCCTCCCATCCAAGCTTTCCCTTACTCTAACACCATTGACACCCCTCACATCTCTGAAATCTTGCCCCACATCGCTCCGCTGCCCCGCCTCGCTACGGACCAAATCACCCGCTTGCCCTCTCCCCACTGCTTGTGCGACGCTTAAACGTCACATCTCTATCCTCAAAACACATTACCGCCTTCTGAAAAAAGCTTTTTAAACTTTGAAAACCCGTTGTACCTTAAATTATAGTATATTTCTTTTTAACTTTAAATAAATTTATTGATCCGCTTATTCCAAAATTTTGGCTTACAGAAAGACCTAAGAGCTCAAAGGTCAATGGATTATACAGATGCTAGATACTCTAGAGACACTCCACTAGAATTATCAAGACAAGTTTTAAGATAGAAATTAAGTAGAAAATGTAAAAAGAGTGTGGCTGAAAGATCAAAAAGTTCCGGATTCCAGAGAACCGGAAACCAAAAAATTCTGATTCCAGTACATCCCTAAATAATATATAAAAATGTAATCTTATTTTTATAGAACAATACATAATATAGAGAAACGAATTAGATACAGTTAGAAAATCAACTTCACAAATAAAATATATATATAAAATATTTAAATTGTATATATTTTGACAATCTAATGTATAAGAAGAAAAATGACTTATAATTTAATTACAGAATAATAATATATATATACCCTACCCTCACCCCTCCTATCCCCTACCCCCCCCTATATATATATATACCTACTCACGCAGTACTACCTACCACCCTATATATATATATATATATATATATATATATTATATATATATATATATATATATATATTATATATACTCAAATGAAATCCTGCCTACCCCCATGTATATATATATATATATATTTAATTATTTTATAATATTTACTTTTATTAAAATAATTATTTAATGTTTTTAATAAAATTTTAATTTTATAAAATTTTAAAATTAATATTATTATTTATATTTTTTTTATTTTCATTAATTTCATTTATATACAGAAATATTTTATTTTTCAAAATAAGTAAAAAAAAAATAAAATAAAATAAAATATTAATATATATATATAATAATATATACGGTATATATATCATACTATATATATTATATATATCATATAATATATATAATATTATGTATATATATATATTTATATTATTATTTTCTATATTATATATATATATATATATATATATATATATATATATATATATATATATATATATATATATATTATGGCCAATTTCCTAGATACGCAGGCAATGATATTTTTAGTACTTTTTTTTAACTTCTGACACCTTTGCAATACTTTTTTACTTAAGCTAGGCTAATGAATAGCGTGAGGCTTTTGAATTTGAGTTCGATTTTTTTTTTTGTAAAAAAGGCATTTCTAATACGCATTAATTTTGCTTCGCTAATTTTTTTTAAAGGAAAAATTCTGTCAGACGTATCAATTTATTAATTTAAATATTTGGTAAAAGTAAATAATCTATAATAATAATAATAATAATAATAATAATTAATAATAATATAATAATAATAACTAATAATAATAATAATAATAGGCAAATTTGTCAACCGCAATTAATGGCGAAAGTCGATGAGGGACAACTTTTTAACTTCACGATATTCCCGTAAAATCGTAAGAGGTTATTTGCAATTTTGAGATCGATCAAATAATTAAAAAAAAAGGCATTTGTATTAGGCATTATTTTGCTTTACTAATTTTAATATTTAGTACAATAAATAATAATAAATATATAGTACAATAATAATAATAATAATAATAATAATAATAATAATAATAATAATAATAATAATAATAATAATAATAATAATAATAATAATAAAATAAATAATAGGACAAATCCTAGATACGCAGGCAATAATATTTTTCGTAAATTTTTATAAAACTTTTTGATCTGTCTATTATTTTACTTAAGCTAGGCTAGAAATAGGTACGTGAGGCTTTTTGTTTAGAATTTTTATGTGTTCTTTATTTCGTTGTTTATTTTGTCATGTTATATAATTATAAATGTCTTTGCAGTCGTGTGCATGTGATAGCCTCCGGTCAGATTTTTTAATGCTCACAGGGATGTAGCCTAGAGAAACGGCAGATCCTACAGCTAAAACAAATATATATATTGGAATCAGCAAAAATTATAAAGATGGGATTTAATTTTTTTTTTTTTTTTTTTTTTTTTTTTTTTTTGAAGTAAAAAATTTTTTTTTTTAACTAAAGGAATACCCTAGGGTAAACCGCAAAGATGGCAGGAGTCGGGGTCTCTCGGCCTCCCGGTGGACGAGGGGGGGGTTAAATCCCCCCTCCGGGGATGGATCTCCGGAACCCCCGCTCTTTGTCTTTGGCGGGTGGCGCGGGGGTTCCTCCGACCAACCCCTCCGGGTATGCAACGTCCCCCTCTGCTCCCCCGTCGGCTGAGCCCCTAGAAAAAACTTTAAATTTTCCAAAAAAAAAAAAGAGTTGCCCCTATTTAGGGGGCCGGGGCCGACCGGGGGACAGAGGGGGGGACGTTTCGTGCCCCGGAGGGGATGGTCGGAGGAACCCCCGCGACACCCAAAGACCAAAGAGCGCGGGGGTCCGGAGACCATCCCCGGAGGGGGGGATTAGTCCCCCCCGTCGTCAACCGGGAGGGAGATTACCACCCGACTCCTGCCATCTTTGCGGTTTACTCAACCCTAGACTATGGCATTCCTTTAGTTAAAAAAAAAAAAATTTTAACTTCCAAAATAAAAAAAAAAAAAAAAACAAAATAAAAATAAAAATACAAATTAAAAAACACCTTACAATTTTCGGCTGATTCCAAATATACTAATTTGTTTTACTGTAGGACTGCCGTTTCTCTAGCTACATATTGTGAGCATTAAAAAATTCTGACCACCTATATATATAATATATATATATATTATAATACTATATATTATACCCCCTATATATATTATATATATATATATTATATATATATATATATATATACATATTACTACCTATATATACTATATATATATATATATATAATATTATATATATATAATATAGTACATATATAATTTTATAGGCCAGCATCGCCAAAAGTAGGCATTACTAGAAAACTATAACATATAAACGAAAATAAAATATCATTTTATTAATGTCAGGAGACAGAAGTAACTTCTTCACCTTAACAAAAAAAAAAATTAATTCTATTCTCAATATTTATTAATAACTCCATATTAAATATTAGTAAAAAGTGCAGGCTCTGATTGACTTGATGAAAAGACGTGAAAGTGCCAGTCTCGAGAGAAAAAGTTGCCAAATGTCGCTTTATAAACTAATTGCAGAAAATATTATTTATTATTCTTTTTATAATATTTATCAATAACTTGGGCTCGAGCCGACGAGGGGACAGAGGGGGGGACGAGTCCCCCCCGTCGTTCCCCCGGTAGGCCGAGGAAACCCCGATCTATCCATCGTTCTTGTTTACCCGTGGGTATTTGTCCGCTTTAAAAAGGAAAAAAACTGTCAGTATTTGAGAAATTACTTCAGAAACTGATATGGAAAAGCCGCATCTTTATTTATCATAAAAATATAATTTTCAACAATTTTTAACAATTTAATTTTTAAAAAAAGCGTTATTTTTTATGTTTTTTTTTAATGCTGCCGCCCTGCCCATGGTAAAAAATGGTCTCTCTGAATTAAATTAATCGTTTTATGATGAAATTTTTGTTTTTTTCTTTTTTTTTTTTTTTTTGGGGGGGGGGGTGGTGGGAGGGCCCCTATCCTAATTAGTTTTCCCTCCCCCCCGTACCCCCACCTGCGCCCTGAAGTCTTTTCTGTTTCTGTTGTTTTATCTTTTTTTTTTTTTGAAATAATTACTGATGTGGCTATTTTAGCTCATGCAAATTTTTGCCACACTTGGAAGAAACTATTTAGTTGAAATAGCATATCCGTTATAGCTTGGCATTCTAAACAATTTAATAAGATTTGTATATGATAATTTGCTGTATCTTGTTACAATGCCAGAGTTCAAAAGGGTCAAATATAATACACGTACCTCCCACTTTGAAAATTGATACCAGTTGCCCATTCGAGTTGGTAGCTGTAGATTTACTCCAATTTCCTTTATCTTCTTTAGGTAATAAATATGCATTTATAATGGTTGATCATTTCTCAAAATGGACCATAGCAGTGCCAATTAAAAATAAACAATCAAAGACCATAGCTAATGCATTTCAACGACATATGCTTCCTGTTCTCCCGAAAATACCTCAACGGTTATTATCAGACAATGGAAGAGAATTCATTGGTCCTGAATTTGAGACTGTGATGCAAGAAAATAACATCAAGCATATTCTTACAACTCCCTATTCTCCCTCATCTAATGGTGCGGTGGAGAGAATAAATCGAACCATTATTAGCAGTTACCTCAGATGTCTAGAGGACCTCCAAATGGGATATAGAACTATTCTAAATGTGGTTTTTAATATATTTACCATACGCATAAATGCTCAAACTCAATTTAACATTCTTACAAATAAATATAACTGAAAATGGGCAATGATGGAATTTTCGAAGCGATTTCAAAATCGGCAAACATGGAAGAGAGGACATGACAACTATAAATCGTATGAACTTCATCAGATGGTTGGGTTAAAAATTCATCACCCTGGGGACTTGGTGAATAATAAATTTAAGCCTCGATATGCCGGCCCATTTGAAATTATAAAAATCAATCCCAATCAAGTAACTTATATCATTTCATCACCCTTGGAAGATCGTTAATATAGGGTACACCATCGTCAATTACGAAAATGGCAATTGCCACCTGAATATCTTAAAGATAATAAATTATTCCAACAAAAAGGATTGGATAAACCCCAAACCTGGGATGTACCTGAGGCAACACTGGTTGCAGAGAAGGAATTACCCATGATAATACCGACTGAGAATGAAGAACCTCAAAGACAGTATGAAACGGAGAAATCCGATGAGGAAGAGGAAGATGATGACGACTTCTTTGAGGGTTTCCATCTTACAGAGGAAGATAAACTGAAAACTTTACAACAAATTGAATTATTGAGAAATATTCAAGAAAATGTTACAAATGTCTTATATCCGGATTGTCCGGTCCTTTTGGAAACTTTCCAGACAAACAGAACAAGAGTGTGGGAGAAAGTGTTGCAAAAGTAGTAGTGGGGACGAGTGATGAGGAGGAGAATGCTTTTCATTCTTCAGCTGAAGAAAGTCTCCTTGCTCAACCTCGAGAAACCCTCTCTGAATTTTTGCATGAACATTTGATTCGAAGTAGAACTGCTTTGAGATTACGTGCTCAGCCATTCCTAGAAAGTCAATCATCACCTGGAGAGAATTCTGAAAGCTTGGACAGCTCTGTGGAGGCTATTAGGAGAAGACTTACATTGTCGTCCACAACTACAGTGGGATCTCTAGACTCTCCAGAGAATGCGCAATCTAGTAGAGAAGTAGAAATAGAAAGAATTACAGAATCTGATTTTTCTGGTTTTTCGGTGGATGATACAAATGATGTGGAACCTATTCCTGATAAGCCAATGACTCGATCACGTGGGAAATGTTTGGAGCTTCCCCATGTGCAAAAATATATATTAGAGCGAAGACGAATTGATAAACAATAAAACCTTTTTTTTTTTTTTTTTTTTTTTTTAAAAATAAAAAAAATAAATAAAATAAATAAATAAATGAATAAATAAAAAATAAATAAATAATAAATTATAATTCATAAATAAATTACCTTATTAGGGTGGGTGTACTTAACATTGTTCATTATTTTAATTATTTTGCCTTGAATGTTTTAACAAATTTTTATTTTTAGGTACTTGTCATTGGACATTCTTGGGTGTCTGATTTCCAAAACCACCCTGATCGAGATCGTATTGAACCACCAGCAACCACAGTTCATTATGCTGCCTATCCTGGGGCTAATTTAGCCCAATTGAAGGAAAAACTACCAGATGTCTTAGATGGCTCTTACAACCTTGTTATGGTGTTTTCCTTGATTACGGAGGCTTTCACCCGGATAAATTACGGTGGATCAAGAACAAAGAAGCCGTATTACCTAACTATTAAAAATCAGTCCTTTTTCCTTCCGGGCTTTGTAAAGAGTTTTGATGACTTTGTGAAGAAGTGCAGAGAGATTAATCCCACGGTGGTTGTCTATTTAATGGTCCCTCCTTTCTTGGACCTAGTGTATCACAACCAACTCCAGTCACAACAATTTCCCTTCTTCTTGAAGCGTCAATATGAACAAGATCCAGATTATACCCCAGAAATACTTCACCAAATGGTGATGGAAGTACACCGTAGCTTGCAAGAGTTGAGAGGAAGCAACATTCACTGGACCTCAAAGCAAGTTTTCCCAGTGATCTACGCCATTCAATCTCTAAGGCAGAAGGAACTTATTCGGCCCTTCACCACAGGTCAAATGTATACTCTTGAAAATCGTGGGTTCCTGAGAGATGGAGTGCACCCAAAGAACATCTTGATTGAGAAACTATGGCACAGAATGAATAACGCTAATTGTTTTTCTGGTCTTCCTCTGCCTACAGTTCCAGTCGTCACAAGAACTAATGTGACTGTCCCTATTCTTCAGGGTCGAATTGGGAGAATAACTCACCCCGAAGCATTTTTTGGTATAAGAGACAGAGAACCTAGAGAATCTAGGGAACCACCAAGCGAAGAGTCTGCTGTTGTTGAGGGACAGCCACCTACTCAAGACAGAACCGATAATAATAGGCCATCAACATCAAATCAGGTTCCTTTGCCGGAATCACAGGCTGAGGAGGTCCCTATGATAGTTGAAGGAAACCAAGAGTCAGGTGGGAGAGTTGCATCTCCTCGTAGGTTAGTAACCCGTACCATTTACCAGCCAAGGTCACAGAGAAGAAGTACAACAGCAGTTAGACTCCATAGAAGTGACAACCGTGGAAGAAATAGGGGCAAATAATGATATGGGAAGTAGTAATAGAAGAAGACAAGTCACTCCAAATAGGGAAAGAAGAATCCATCGTCTCACAAGAAGAAATGAGCAAGAGTTAAGGCAAAGAATAACCCGTTTTGTCCTCCAGTCACAAGGGTTTTTGTTGGCCCGAGGTCAAGATTTGCCAGAAGAGGACCTCAGGGAAATTATGAAAAGATTAATATAATTTGGGTAATTTACCCACTAATGTTTTAGCTAAACCGGGATTTTATTCCTATTTTGACTACTTTGACCGTTTGGATTTCTGATTGCGTGACAGGTATATATCTCTATATTGGATTACGAGATTTGAATTCCGATTATGCTTGCTTTACCTTAGCCACTTGATAATATTATTGCAATTATTTATTGAGATTAAAGATTAAAATAATTAGAGTGTGAGGGTCTAATAAAACTAAATTTACACTTGTGGTAGAAATTCTACTTCACACTTCAATTCTCTTCTTTTGAATAAATTAATGTTATTATTTATTGCTTAAAAAGTTAGGAGTGAATTTGAAAATAAATTAATTATTTTAAAAGTTAGAAAAATAAACTAAAATTTACTATTAAATTCATTTTGCTGACTTTATATGAAACTTTTCATGATTTAAATTATGTGACAACAGGAAGAAATGGGCAAAATGTCACCTGACTCAGAGTCATGATACACCAAAGATATGTTAAAAAATTAGATCAAAAATTCCTTTTTATATAGCTGGCGAATCTGGCATCTTTCATTTGATGTGTCAATTTGCTTGTTTAAACGTAGAGCGGTTGGAAATAAAATATGCAACAGGCAATGCGTTTTCATTTTTTTTTTTTTAAATATCCTTTGGTGAAATACGGCTCTGAGCAAGATCCAGTTTGCCACTCTTATATATACATATATAAATATATATATATATATATATATTATATATATAATATACTATATATTAATAATATATATATAATTATATTATATATATTATATATATATAATATATTATTATAATATATAATGCATATATATTATATATATATATATATATATATATATATATATATATATATTATATATATAATATTATTAGTATATATATATATATATATATGCTATATATATTATATATATATATATATTTATATATATTATTATATAATATATATATATATATTAATATATATATATATATAATTATATTTATATAAACAATAATATTATATATATATATATATTATATATATATATATATAATATATATATATATAATATATATATATATTTATATATATATATATACTATATAAATATATATATTTTCTATATATATATATATATATATATAATATATATATATATATATATATATATATATATATATATATATATAATATATATATTATATATATATATATCTACTATATATACTATCATTGCAGGGTGATTTATTGGGACCAACGACAAACTCCAGGAGCGATTCTACACAGGATAATAATGTGAAAAAACTCATATGTTCTTATCCGATTTTTTCATTTGTTTTTATTTTATAGCGTAATGACAATTAAAAAAAATTTCATACATTAACATTTCAGTTATCATAGTGTTTATTTTTAATTAAATGTTCGAAAAAATACCCGCATTGGCATCTAATATTTACGGTCTCGCATACGAAGGGCGGCTGCTGCTCTCCTGATGTAACTCATGTCTTCCGTTTAATAACGCTGCAGCATTTCAATACGTTAGAATTTGTGCAGCCCGGAGTATTCACTTTAACTCTGTATAGGTCAGTTTTGAACCAGCCCCATAAGCAATAATCTAGTACTGTGAGGTCTGGAGATCTTGGAGGCCAACTAATTGGACCACCGCGACCAATCCAACGCTCTGGAAACCATCCGTCCAAATGTTGCCTGACCTGACAAGCGAAATGTGCGCGAGCTCCATCATGCTGAAAGTACATATGCATTCTGATGTTTAGAGGAACATCCTCCAATTGTCCTTGTAATTCATTTTGTAAAAATTCGAAATAGTGGTTTCCTGTGAGGGGATTCTCAAATATAAAAGGGCGAATTAAATAACCATCGACATCACACGTCTACCGAAAACCGTATGTTGAAAATTGGCTCTAACTGTTGCGTGGGGATTTTCGTCTGCCTACACATGACTGTTGCGAGGGTTATTAATGCTGTCGTGTCTAAAGGTTGCTTCGTCCATGAAAGTATGCGCGATACAAGACGATGATTGTTATTTATCCACCGATAAAATTCCATCCGTTTATCCATATCTCCGTTGTTGCGTGTTTGGAGCCCTAATCTGAACATGGTTATTGGTATAAGCTTGACTCGTGAAGTGTGTTTATTAACTCTTTTCTTTGTGGAATGTTCCAATGAGTACGCAATTTCTTGTGAGCTGGTCGTTGAATCTTTTTCCCACTAGAAAACAGGAATATCTTCTGCTTCTTCTAAACCTTTACGAGGAGCTCGTTCGGTTGTTATATCAATACTGGGAAGTTTTCCAGTCTCGCACAGTTTGTTGAAAACTCTGAGAAATATGTTCTTATTAGGATGTCTGTGATAGGGAAACCGTTGACCATATTCTTCAACAGCAGCTGTAACACTCCCATTGCAAAATCCATAAACAAACACCATATTTGGATATTCAAGATGTGAATAGGTGTTCGGCATTTTGTAACACTTTAATGGTACACACTCGAAAATGAACATGTAATCATTGTCATAATACACTGACCCATTAGCAGTAGGTACAATTAATCATATTTTCTGTTCCGATTGTCAGTTTGCTTTCTAACATTTATAAGTGTCGCGCAGTCCGAATGGCATTTCTGTTCGAACATTTATAAGCTTCGTAGACAAAGGCGAAAATGTTTAGAGGTCAATGGCGGTATTTTCGAACATTTATTAATAACCCTATGATAACGTATAATGTTCAATGTATGAGAGGATTTAGTTGTTTAATTGTTCATTACACTTATTAATGAAGGGAACATTAATGTAACCCGAATAAGAATATGAGGTCTTTTATTAATTTGGGCACTACTTATATATCTGTGTTTAAGATACCTGCTCTGACTAGGAGTTTGATCGTTCCTCCGATCTACTTAGATGTCCAAGAGGGTTCAAATATTTTTTATATTAGAATGTTTGGTTAAACATACCCTAAAGCAGTAAAAAAAATTAGTAAGATCGTAAACTCAAACCACCTATACACAAATATTCCAACTACTATATTTACTCTATACTGTCCATACCATTAATATGTCTATTGATCGTACTAATTTGATTTATTGATTACTATATATTGAATATACTAATTGATTCAAGTCAATTTTTTAACTAAATATTGATCAGTTTAATACACAAAATATACCACCTCATCATAAATATATATAATAATATATATATATAATTAAGCAGTAAATTATAAATTCAAGATAAATTCAAACTGCCTTCTTATACCTTAAGCCCCTCCAATTAGATTCTTATTGATTCTTTATTGATTTCTAGTTGATTCAAGTCATATTATTTATTAAAAAATTGTTGTATGTATTTACATTAAATAATTTGGGTTTATCAATATATAAACATTATACATACCTATACCTTAATTATATATATTATTATATTATTATATATCTTATTATATATATATTAAACAAGTATATATATATATTTGTATTCAGTTAAATAATCTAAGTTAAATTCAAATACCACTATAAGTTTATCACCTAACCCTCCAACACTCCATATTCGTGTTCTTATTGATCTAATTGATTCAAGCAAATTTTTTACTAAAATTGTTTATTGTTTTAACATACCTCTGCGTCCCTCTGGCTTCCCTCCATAACTAAGGGGTAGGTGATCAAAATTATATATATACTATATATTATA
>JABUQX010095159.1:0-46147 GCA_015478945.1 Trachelipus rathkii
AGAGAGAGAAGATAACCGACCAAAGCATCTCACTCGCACTTATCCCTCCTAATACTCTCACACATCATTTCTGCTATTCCTATATAAAGAGCCCTATATAACCTTAGACTTGGTCAATTTAAACCCCCTATCTGCCAGAGCATCCTATTATAACCAGCCCCTCCGAGAGAGCCTCCTGCTTCACTCAACTATATGCTTTCTCCCAGATCTAGAGAGAAACACACCTCATTAACAATAAGTACGTCACCCTAAGTCTTGATGTGTCTGTCCTTCTATAAGAGTTCCTATAACCTATTCTTCCCAGCATATGTTCATTGTGAGATTACTTTGAATTACCTAACGACATTCCCTGTTTCCCTACCCACTAAATCCTGCCTTGGGGGTCTTCCCCATTCTCTTTCCTGTTAAATCTCTCACTTCCTCTCAAGTATAATTATCCACCATTACGACTTTCCCTAATCTACATCTCAAGGACAAAATACCTCTTAATTTCCCAACTCCATCCTATCTCCCTTTCCCATTTATACAGGAAGCCAAGACGAACCATCCTTCCAAATTCCTGTGGAACCTCTCCCTTCCTCCAAACATTAAATTATATAACCTAACAGTCAGCCGATTCTTTCCACCTCACTTTCGTCTGTCCCATCGTTGTAATAATGTGTTCTCATACTCACAATTACCGATATAGACCTGTAGACTTTCCTTTTTTATCCTTTAGATGGGAGAATTTTATTAATTTCTTCATTTGTTAATTTCCATATCCCCTTTACTGCCCATCATTCCGCCCGCCAATTCCCCCTCCCACCTCCCTTGGAAATCCTCGAAATACTCATAACGCACTCATCACGTATGCCCATTTCAATTCAGTAAATTCTCCTCTATATAAATATTAATTCTCCTCAGCCACATTGCTGTTTCTCTTCCACCACTTCCTCTTCTCCATCCATTTCTCCCTATTCTCCGGCGCGCCTTAAACTCACTCTCTCACCTAATCCCTTTCCAGGCTTCTACCTTTTGGTCTTATATAACTTGTTCGTTTCCCAGTAATTCCTTAACTGGCGCCCTGTTTTCAAAAATTTTCTGTACCTTTTCTACACCTATCATTTATTGGTGCAATATATTCTACTTAGGCCTCAATTCTCACCAGCTCTCTCATTTGCTTCACAAGCTCAGCGCCTTCAATAGGTCCAACCCGAGCATATATCCGCGTCATCCTTATTCTCCAGCATAGCCATTTCACATAGACCGTACGTGTTTTTCCTTTACCCACGTCTTGTCGTCCTATCAGTCCACGCTATGTCATCTTCCGCTTTTCCTGTCAGGTGAAGATTAAGGTGCGTACCACCAATTATTTATTACTCCTACGAGAAGTCACAAAGTAACTGTGCCATCATCTACATGCATAAAAATTGGTATTGCTCTTTTTATAAGAGTCTCTTCACCAATGGTTTTGGTCCCATTTGTGGCAAAGGATTCGCATACCTTGAAAAAGTCCGCGCACTTTGGTTTAAGCGGTCATGGTACAGCTTGATTTCCGACGGAATAGCCTCTTGGCTGTCTGGGAACCGTGGACACCTCCGCGCGAGCCCTTAGGGTAGCACCAACCCCGCGGAGAGAGCGGAAGCACGCGCGAGTAAAGTGGACATAATTTGTTCTCTTATCTAAAGTTTTCTTTGTCGCTGAACAACCATATGACTTCCCTAATTGTTCTCTGCAACAGTCTGATTATTAATTGACGTCTATTCTATATCTAAGCCGGTGTGAGGTCTTCGGTCAGAGGCCGTGAGAAAATAAATGGGGTGCTTATGGATAGTCCAGAGCACAACTTGCTAGCGTGCTTGTTGGTTCGGTTTGTTCATGCAGGGGCATTCAATTCACTTTGGCGCGCAACCACTGGTTCTACTTATGTCATATTTCTTTTTTTCGTGGTCTACTTTCACATCTTTATGTACCTATCAAATATATGAATTTATTATATATGATATCCCATGTCCTAAGTCCATTCCCGCTCCTGATAACTCTGGGATTGTTTGACTCACTCACTCTACTATGTGTGTTGGATACTCGGCGCAGTCTTGTGGGCTCTCCTTCCGCCGGTCCTTCTCTTAAACTATGTAGAACTTGTATCACATCACTCACTACATTCTTCCCAGAGTCTCAATACCGCTGCTCGTTTCGTGCATATTTACACTCTTCCTTCCCTCTGCTCTCTCCCGTGGATCGCTTAGCTTCTTGTACAATCTTTACACTGGGAGGTTTTATAAATTAGTCCGATTTTTCAACTACCGTTAAGTGTTCCAGGCGGAACGTGTAGCACCTTCTATTAAGGCCTTCATCGCTCGCATACCGCCTTTTCTAGTAGCTTTTTCCGACGTTGTCCAAAATGTTCTTCCTTCATTTTACTACTGCTTTCCGCTTCCATCTTTTCTTCTTCAATTCGTTGCATATACTGCCCGGTTCCTCGATCTAATACACTCATAGACTAATACCCTCTTTACAACTCTCTTCATTCGATCCTCTCTTCCCATCCGCACTATCTACCACCTACTCCACTGCGACTCTCCTCAAACTCACTAACCACACACTTTAACACTCTTAATCTAAATTTATCTTCAAAAACTCCCTCCTTTTACACCCTGCCCAAACCCCTCTTCAGATTCACGCACACATAAACCAAATATCCAATGCCTCAATATGCGCGGGCATCCTACCGCTCTCCATCCGGTCATTCTCTATGCCATTACTAAAAGGAGATTGTCCTGCCACCGATGAATAGAAAACAAACGACACATCTTAATCTTCATAACCCCATCTAAATTATACCAAATTAAATTATAAACCAAGTGGCATAAACATATTCTTTCTCCTACGATTATATATCTATCTACTTCTTCTCAATTATTAGGTATATTACTTTAATATAGATTTTATATAATTCTAAACTTAACCGTTCTAACATTTCGTTATGAATCCACACCTTAATTCAATAACCATTCATCACAACTTTCGGATACCATTTTATAATCTTAATGCTTCAACTTGTCCTAAATATTTGATTCATTTCACGAAAAGAGTACTCAACCAACACCTAAATATATTTCATAAACACCCCCATACTTTAAATCTAATATTAATTGCCTTACCTAATAGCTTCACCTAATTAATTACCTTGTTCAATCGCTGTTTGAAATCCATTAATAAACTTATAATACAGTTATAATACAATGCTATGCTTTCATTCATAAATGAGAGTGGTGTACGTTTTGGCATAGATTACTTACATTATATCAAAACGGTGTATCGTACCAATTTAAGTGGGTGCCGCAGCGTTGGTGCCTAGTGATCTTAGGCTAACATTTATTATTTCTAATTAATCCACTATAATAAAATTTCGTTTTATTTTAATTAATGAATGATACAATCACATCTATTAATACATCGTCCTTAACTATCTTCGCGGCTACATTTTTTAGTCATTAGTAGTCACGTAGTGAATCTATAATCTCTTTCAGGTCAAGGTTCCTGATGATACGAGAGCAATTTCTAAAATAAAATGAAAGCAACTGAAGCTTACTACTCGTGTGAGCATATTCATATGTAGTATCTTTTAATTTATCATATCTGCAATAATTAAACTGTAAATCACTTGTCTTACACACTTACCACTATTGTGTTCAGCTAGGTTGGTCTTACTGCCATTGTAAACATGCGTAAGAATGGAGCATGGAAATACGTTCATATTAAACTTCTTGGGAGCTTGATTTTTAATGCTCGATTTCCAGTAAAAATGGGCAAGACATTGATGTATAGTCCCTATTTGCGTGCACCCTATGCCTTAACGGTCAGGTTACTAATCAAAATACTACCTATCACCACTTTTATTGTCTAACTTCTTGCGTAATCTTTACCCACCACACATTCCAATTCTTGGAGAGTACTACAATCAATCAAGAATCCCTATACGTAGATAAGGACCTTAATAAGAATCGATAGGGGTCAAATTAACTGTGATTTATTTTATTACATTTAATGAATTGACTGAAAAATGTTACCTTTAGGATAGATATCTCCTTACCTTTTATATGTAAAAACTTCACGAATGAAGACTCGTGAACTTGCCTCCTTGTAACTCCATCAAGCAAACGCATGAATCTAAGAGGTAAGAGCTTATTATTTTTATTGAGAGCTGCTCTTAGAGACGTCCCCGTAAAGAGGTCTGAATCAGCCTTTCACCCCCATCCATTCTTTAGGGGGGAAGACACAGATCCAACACCTTCTCAAATGTGACATTTTCGGGACACAGAACTTCCCAGCCAGACCTGGGAAAACACATAAGGCCTCAGTAAGCCAAATAAAGCTAACATTAGATCGGAGATTTGTTGTAATCGCTCGGACCCCACCTCATTCTTCTTAGCAGGCATATCAGTCGGTCGTGCCATAGAACCCGATTAAGCTGAGCCGACGTGAACAAACTTTTCAGAGATTGATGATGATCGACAAAACCTTTGTTAATCAAGGAAAAATTTGCTGGTTTTGTGATTCTCTCCGTGCTAAGCCAACTTTCTATGAATTGTAGCTTCAAAGTTGATTTGCAGTGATGGAGGGCCGGTCACTATCCTCGTTCGAGAAAACGAATGAGGTAATGTGGTGTCTAATGTGAAGATGACAGGGTGTGCAGATAAACGGCCACCAGCAGCCACTGGAGCAGTATACGACAAGGGTCATACAATCGTCAATTTTTACCCCTGATCTAACTCTCTGAATGCAATAGATGCTGCGTCCTCCACGACTATATTTTAAAAGAGTGTTTTGAAGAGTCGTTACTAGGAAAATGAACTGCATCTGTGAAACGATGAGAGGTGTATTCAATGTTAAGATGCAACCTTTACCGCGCCGCTCAAAAGCATCTAGTGCTGCTGACGCTATATAAAACTACTTTGTCACTCCCATTATCATATTATTCACAAGTCTCCTTTAAAACTTCCCCCCAATATCATTTATTACTGCATTGTCCCCATGTCACCGAGATATGGTGAATCGGCTCATCATTTCCACATTCTCTCTTGTTGCAGAGGCATTCAACAGCCAAGAAAGCTGGGCCGGTCGCTTTTCCAAGAGGAAAAGATTTTTAGCCCCACGCTAACTGTTTGAACTAAAGCGATGCCATTTGGTCTCACCATTTACGTTTGGCAGCTTCAAGCTTAAACTAGTGAGAAATTACCCTTCACTCGCGACAGTCATTCGGAAACACAAACTTAACTAGAATAAAACCTACACCACAGTCTCTTTGCGAGAACCTGGAGAGAGAGACAATCAATTTACAATAATCACATATCAACTTTCCAATTTCTCAAAACACACAAAAATTTTTTTTTTTGTAAGCGTGTGTTAAGAGCAGAAACATCTCCTAAATTATTCTCTGTGCAAGAGTATATTTGTCAAAGAACAAATGAGTCCATCTCATACCCGAGAAATACTCCTTATCACACTATTCATATACTACCCCAAATTATTGACACATTGATGTTTTATATTCAGTAATTAATTCCAGCTCCGCATACTCCAAAACATCAGTATTCCTTATGGCTTCAGGGCGAGTTTGGAAAAAAACAACCCTAATTGTTGAGAATAAATTTTCTCCCGATATGATTCTGAGGAATGTCTATAGCTCCGGAGAACAGAGCCCCTGTAATTGACTATATTATTATATTATCATTTGGTTATAGTATCATATATCTCTTAAACCTAAATACGGGTAATGACTAAATATTATAAATATATAGCTATTTTCAAAAAATCTGCTGGCCAATTCAACTGTGAGACCTATATTTATAATATATAAGCAGCTAATCCACTTTGAAACTTAATAAAATATACTCATAAACGCAAATAATGGGGCTACCAGAAATGAGTTTGGCATGCATTAGTGTAACAGAGTGAAACAAATTGCCTTGATTTTGACATAGACATTCATAATTATAATCATCATAAAATTTCCAGTTTTAATCCATTATAAATAAACAAAGGTTAAGGTATTTCATACACAGTAATGTTATAATATACATAAAAACAGATCAGCGGATCTAAACTTTCAAATGACGTCCAAGCTGCTTTGGAGTAAATATCATGACAATAAACAACTTCCCAATAAACTTAATATCATACATATAAGAAACACTTATAGAAAAATTTTCCAGATATTAAACCAGTATTCTATTCTTACCACATTAAAATAGGAAATTGAGATATCAATTTATATTATGCTATTTGTGGCCTTTTTTTCCCCTTTGTTTTTCCACTTTTATTCTCAACACAAATCCTCTTTAATGACTACCCTTGTAAGCTATACTCAAACCATTCACATAACAGGCAAGGTGTGGCGCGATTTTTTTCTTTTAAAGCACAATAACATAAAGAGGTGCCGCTGTGAAAACCGTGATTGGATGCAACGGCCTTAAAAACTGCTCCAACCTCTACTTAACGGTTCCTACCCACCTTCTAAATGTTTTTGGATCATTAAATGGAGATGGGATGATTTGATTTAAAGTCGTACCTTTATGTATCTTTACGAGGCCGGATGTATAGAGCGTTATAAAGGGTGTAGGGGCACTTGCTCGCAGGGGTGTCACATTGGGATGAAACCCGAATAAACTATGGTAAAACTCTGTAGTCAGTCATAATGGGATATATCCCATATGGATGCCGTGAGGAAATGTGAAGCTCTTTTGGTCGAATCCCACTCAGGCGAAGCACAGTAGTAAGATTTCGCATAAACCCAGTGTTAGTGATTTAATTGCCCGGTGATCTTTTTGCACGCGGTGGGCGTATAATATACGATTGGTATCGCCTCATGTTGTGACAAGGGTCGCAATAACACACCCATGTACCCTCACCTGTCCATATATGATGAAACCTTACATTTGAGAGATGCCAATTGGGGTCCGTTACGTGTCCTCCCGTGGAAGTTCTAGGGTGGATTTTTTTTGACTGCGACGAATTGTTTCTCTACTAATAGGTATACCAAGGGGACGGTAATCGTGGCTTTCCTTTTCCGACTTGGGTCATGTTTCTTTAACTACTTTTCTGTTTCCGGTGCCATGTATCGCACTTACCCCTTCTCACCTATTTCGACAACCGAGTCTTTCCGGATTGAGGTGATGGTGGAGATATCTCTTATATATATTAATTAATATATATATTATATATATATATATATATATATATACTATATATTATATTATATTATATATATATATAATAATATATTTTAATATATAATAAATATAATATATAACTATTTACATATCCCTTAACAGCCCTCGCCCTGCACGTCTCACCTCGTTCACGGTTCTAATCGAGAAAAGTTACCACGGATATCCCGAGTCATATAACCCTTTAAATTTATCGCCTAAAGTCCATTCTCCTTCTACTCCTTCAGCTTTGTATTACATGATCAAACACCTTTCAGCACACTCAACGATCCTGTCTTAACGAACACTCAACCCCACTTCTTCACCCTTTTCAGATCCTGAGCCGTATTACTCTCTGCGACATTTCAATAACAAAGCCCACTCTAATTTATATACTCGTTACCCATGCGTACATCGTTTACTAACAACTACTTCTCTGACTTCGTACATCGTCATACCCCTGAGTCCCTCTTACCTTTCATTCTCACTTCCTAACTTTCTACTATTACAACCACATCTTGATTTGGCTGACACCGCTTACCGAAGGATCTCCAGCATAACCTGAGGCACTTTGCCTCAATACCAAATCAAATTTATAGTTACATATTAAAAATGTTTTTTTCTTAGGAATTATAAGTTATAGTTAAAATTAGTTTTTAAGTTCCATTACATAAATTTAGAGATAACTATTAAATATATATTAGATTATATTATAGCCTTATTACACTATCCATAAAAATATTAAATATTATATATATAGAGTACCTATGTGGTAACCTTATATAGCATAGGCTTATTAGCTACGCTTATGTCACCTATAGAATAGAAAAATACTATATTATCTACTATAAACTATATAAGCGGTATTCCTATAATTATAATAGTTACTCACATGTATATATATATTCGGGTGTTCCAAAAGTATGTCCCAGTTTCAATGATCTATCTATATTAATATATATATATATATATTATAATACTATAGCATATAAGTTAAATAAATATATACAATTTTTTTCACTTTTTATATACCTATAAGTTATAATATATACACGAATTAATATATTTCAAATAAAGTGAAATAATGAAGTAAGTATAAGATCTAAGATGAATATATAGTAATATGCTAGTATACCATAATCACAACGAGTTTCTCATATTGATATATTTGTACGGTGATCCCCAGTAGAAAAATAAAAAAAAATTAGAACTTATTATTTTTTTTTTTTCTGGGCATATCTCAGATAATACCAACCTAGCCCATAAATTTACATATTCGCCTCTAGAGATACTTAAGCATAATTCGGAAAACGACAAATTGTGGTACAAACGATCTAAAGAAGAATTAGCTGAAAGGCAGAAGAATACAATCAGAACATACTGTACTATAATATATATACTGTACATTGACGAATGTTAATGTGTATTAATTTGTGTGTATTTAATTATTTTTGATTATTATTAAAATTGAGTAGCTAGATGACACGTGTTAGCGAAAATCTTTAGAGAGTGGCTAACTCTCTATTCTGGGTGAAAGGTTGCTAGGCCTATTTTTACTTTTGATTTTAGTGATATTGTGCATTCATACCTATTTCTCTACGTAACAGGTAACCCATTCTTGTAATTTTTTTTAGACAAAAGTTTTCGCATACAAATTTTAATTAAATAGTATATTATTTTCTCTGTGAAATAAATAATTGTGTTTATTTTGTCTTATCAAACAAATTGGAATTAATAGTTTTTTATATAAATATATATATAAGGTTAACTATTATGGTAATTTGGTTTCAATATTTTCTACAGTTAAATAAGAGCAGTACTAGAGAAGCCGCATGTTCCTAAGCTTATAACTGAATAGATGGTTGTCATTAACGTAAAAATAATCAGATCGTTAGTTTTGTGAAGGTATGTTATAGGAGATCACTTTCATTTATATCAATATCACGCCTGATGACTGCAGATTAGCAGTCAACTACCAACGACTAAGTTGAGTAGAAGTATCGGGAGAGGGTTTTGACAAGGTGAGGCCTGGAATTAAATAAAAACGGCCAAAATCTATACAAAGTTGCTTAATAGAATTTTCACACATAAATAATATGTCTTCTGGATTGTTTAGAGCGTTACTTTCGATCCTTATAACTGAATTACTGATTCCTCCTTTCAGACGCTTGTGAAGAACTAGTTTTATTTAGTGTAAAATTTAATATAGTATCTACATTTGATAATTATTTGCATGTCTTTGTTATTTAATTCAGTGTTTTAATATAATAACGCCCTAACGACGTGACTTATTGCCATCTATAATACGGTTTTAAATACTAACTTTATAGTGACTACCGTGTACTAAATATTGATGTCATATAAATTTCTCCTTAGTTGTGCGGTGAGCTCCGTGCTGAGAGATTTGTAGATTAGTAGTGTATATTGATTCAGTATTATATATAGCGAGATGTAAGTCCTATACCTAATCTTAATTATTATAATCATTCAAAAGGTAAAGTATAACCCTTAATATTATACTAAATTATAAATTTTATGTAATATACTTAGGGAGAGTCGTAAATGAATCCGCAAATGACGTGTCACGATAATCGAATCGATGGAAAGTTCGCCGCTACAGAATCAACAACCCATAAGTTCGAGTCACACTTCTCGTGATTATAGTTTGGTATATACCCGGGGCGACCAATTACTAATGATTTCCCTAGTAACTGTCAACCTCTCATTGCGGAATCTAATCTCTGCCAGTCTTCGCGCACTTCCTTCTTTTTCGCAACAGATTAGCACACTTAATCAGCATTCCAGCCACCCGGTCGCCTATTCTCGATACGTACAGATTATTATCTTCTTTCTGTTATTATCATCTTTTGTTTTGTTTGTTCTTTTTTATCAATATTTATTGTTCTATCTTTGTGTTTTTACATTTCATTGCTTTTCGTCATTTTCTCATCTTGTTTTTGTTTGCACTTTTATTTTTGAACTCTGTGTTTTTTAACTAAATATCTCTAAGATCTAGGTGTTATATTATTGTATATTGTACTCATTGTAGTCACTTACTACGAGATAGTAGGTAAGATGATGTGGAGATTCGCTGGGTGGCATCCTACATGTGATGGTAGTCCTATTTTGGGTTTGTCCTAAGCTGTCGGTCACTATATGATTTGTAATACAGAGTGTTTATACTCTTATACAGATAAGAACACCCCAGAAATCGGAATATTAATTATATGGCATTGATCGTTTGTGTCAATTTCATTATAGTCACGGTAAGTACTGTAACAAGAGAGCTCCATAATATTAATTGGCCCGGAGGACTTGATCTTCCTGGCCGTAGACGGCCTCCCACCTCGGAACATATGTAACCACAACGAGCTAGAGTAGGCTGATTTTTTCACTGAGAATGAGGGCCTATGAACTCAACTTATAAACTATGATTCATGCACCAACGATAACTTTAGAAAGCTATATTTGTCACTGCTTCTTAGGTGCAAAATAATATCCTATTCCATCGCGTCCTCCTTCGTACGATTGGAAACAGAGTAATCACACGTCACAAAAAGTCGTCTTATTGGTGGACAAATTGTGATGTATCGTGTCTGAATGTATCCCTATAACGGCGGGGGCACATATTGACATATGTAGAAAAACTCTGTCAATTGATTCCTTACACCATTTGAATGTATGACAGATTTGTTCGCCTAACATAAATGAAGTTAAGCGGATATAACAACCATTAATATTTCTGCAGATGACTATGGTACCATATGCTGTTTTTCTCCTGCGGTTTGATTCATGTGTGTCTTCTAATGTCCCTGAACACTAAAGTGAACAGCACCACATATTGTTGCACGAATAGTTTTTACAACATTTTTATTACGTCCTCATAAGCGCTTTTATGGGCACTTGAACTGGGTCAGACCTATATCAATTATAGACAGACTGGGAAATTGACTTTCGTGAAACAGATATAATCTCTTATATCATGCTCTAAGTTGCCTCTGTTGGTAGGATAGATATACCCGGACCCCAGCACTAGCCAATCAAGTAAGTACTAACTTTCACGAATGGAAAAAGTATGATTAACTCAGAAGATATAACTACTCTCGCCAGTCTTAGACTCTCGTAGTTAAGAGAAATGGTTTAAGGAAGTCTTTGCCATGAATTTTAAAACTCTATTACTGTCTAAGTTACGAAAGAATATCAAGAACCTATTTTTTTTAATGCTCATCAAATTTCTATCATCCCGTAATTAGTTAATGCTGTCTTGAGTTTCTTATCTGAAGGTTTTTCCACTCGGTTACATACAACGTTGGCGAACAATAGATTAAATCTCGGTTATTATAATTTGTCGAGACAATTTATATATGTCACTAGGCTGCTATCCGATATTATATCCTGAGTCATCTATAATATGCATTTCTTCTCTAAAAAACACATGTGTTAACCATATTTAGTGTAATGGAAATGCATCGCCAAGGTTTCATTATCTAGATCCTCATTTTATCCTCCGGTTACGTGCTTTTCCAACTAGTTCTTTGTGGGTTGTCACCTATCTTTTATTATATCTTCAACGACGTTGCTCGATTGAGGGACAATACGCACAGCTAGTGATCTGGCTCTCAACTCCCGTGCAAAGGTAATCTACTAATTCGCTAAAACTCTTCGTTAGAGGCCGTTCGTTCACACCATTTGCTTATGGAAAGTCCAACGGAATATTGTAGCTCAAAAGACCGGGTCTACAAACCACCCAGGGCGAAGGCAGTTATATCATTAACCAGCAGTTTCTTGCAGACTGTTTGTTTAGTGGTCCGGGGTTAATTAGTAATTTTTGGGAGCCTAACCACGTTGTTGGTGGCTATTCGTCAGTGAAGTATGAACATTGTATTAGTTATAACCCTTAACTTCTGTCTCTGAATGTTTTTTTAACCATGAACAGAGGAAGACTGCTATTTTGTGATGTGAGAGTAAAAGGGTTTTTGGAGATATGAGTCACGCCGGACGGTCTCGATCACCACTACGACTCTATGAATACTATATACATATATTTATTTATATATAAATATATAAAGTATTATATTATAAATATATTATATATATTATATAAGTTATTATTAAAATTTAACCTTGTGAATTCTTATTCCAGACCATGATCTCACTATACTATACTAATCAATATTATACAGATAATATATATTTATATTTATATCTATCTATATATAATATATATATATATTAGTAGTATAGTATTAAATTATCTAAATATAACTCGCTTTGTTGATATGTTTGGTATATTTATTTCGGTGTCGAATAAAACTTCTTGGTGGGACATGCTGAGTGCGAAGCAAATGTACGAGCACACGAGCGTTTTGCACCACAGGGTTGTAATTGATCTGTCCTACCTCCCGACATCCACCTGAAAGTTTATTGAAGGTTCAGTTATATCCACATCCTATGTAGCATTTAGACCCCTACGCAATCTCGTCTTTTTCAATGTTAAGAAAATATATGTTATAGTGAGAACTAAAACAATTTTTTAGATCTTATTACGTAATGAAAAATAGATATATAAAATTGCTATGTCTCATGATATATCTATCAGACAAGTTTTGATTGTATTGTTTTATAGTTGCAGAAATGCCATAAGTAGTGATTTAAAGTTAGTAAAGATTAGTGTAGACGTTCGACGTTGAATTTCGGGGGATAATTAAATATAATATTTATTTCCTGCTATTAGGAGTATATATATATAATTATGATGATATCTGGAAATTTGTATTATATATTAAATATAATCACAGTTACAATCATTATACATAATTATAGGATATTATATTATATATAATACTATATTAATTTATATATATATAGTATATTATATATTCCTTTACATAGGTTACCTATCACTAAAAAATATTAGTTATATATAGTACTATATATATCTATTTCTTTTACTTATTATATATATATGAAATTAAGCATTTTGAAAATTGCAACAAAAGTTTTGTATAAAACACCAAAGAACAATTAAAAAAAAACTATAATTTTAGATCTCCGTCAACATTTATCTAACTGACGTTCCATCGGCGAGTACGATCACGGCAGTGCTTCGCCTGCCTACATATCATTGCAAGTATTAGTGTTTTTATAATTTTAATTTCAGCTACTACTACCAATATTAATAGTAGTGCAAGTCAGGGATGTTAGTAAACCAATAGCAAAGCATTAAAATACGTATTCATTTTCGTGATGTTTTAATATTTCTTTTAAGTTAATTATGGAAGAAGCACCACCTTTTCTTATGAAATATATCAATAGTTAAAATATCTTTTAAATTTATATTTTTTCCATTATACGTTTCTGATATATTATTTTTTTAATTTGTTTTCTTTCTTATAGTGTAAATTATTATTTTATGTTTGTTCTTTTAAAAATAAGAGACTTGTTCGAGAGTATACGTAATTTTTTGCCTAAACCCAGCCTATCGCTTTAGTCTACGGACCAACTGATATATATGAAATATAAGTTATTATAATACTATATATATAATATTATATATAACTAATATATATATATATAATATTATATTTTATGGATATAATTAATATATATAATTTATAATATTAGCTAATACTTATATATTATTATTATATTATTTAATATAGTATATATATTTAATATATTATTATATATATATTATTAATTATATATATATATATATAACTATATAGTATTATTGTTTCATTTTTTTTCTATTATATTATACAGGATATATATATATATATATATATATATATATATATATATATATATTTTTAAAATATAATATATATATATCTATAATATATTAATATATATATACTATTTATATATATATATATATAGTTATTATATATATATACGCATTATGTAAAATTTTAATATATAATAGGATAATATAATATACTATAATATAAATTATATATTTTTATTATTTATATTATAATAATCTATTGGTCGAGTATCCAGTTTATATATAGGTATAGTAATTATTACGATTATATTTTATATATATTGAGATGATCTATATATTAGGATGGAAGACGTTATAGAATAACTGTGGGGTAGACAGAGGGATCGAGTGGCTGAGAAAACCTCTCACTACGAGGGCCTTACACACAATAGTAATAAGAGAGTACTTAGGTCTAGACGATTGAGTACAAAGATTTCTAAATGTCAGCTTGAAAACTGAATGATCAGATATCCGTGGTAAATTTCACAGTCTGAGCGAGAGGGAGACGTTAGAGGGTGGCTCACTTTCGGCCAGATGACGTAAGCCGCTACGCCTCGTTTTAAGCAGCCTTTTCGGTATTTTCCAAACGCAGAGAATATGCGTTTATGAGCTAACGGCTATGTATTTTTTACCAATCTGTACCCAGGTGTAGCGTTGCGCGTGAAGTAGCAGAGGAGCGGACACTCTGCGATGCGTACTGACATGGCACTGCCGCCTGGGCGCGCTGCGTGCCCAGCATACACCGGTACGATCAGATGTTATTATATATTAAATTTATTACGGTCGAAGAGACACCGGCAATATAATCGTTTCGAGAAGGAAATTGGCAAAAAGCTTGCACTGAACATTCACAGCGAAGTTGGTGTGAGCGTAATTTTATATTTATCGCACATTATTTACTATTAAGCACAGAGGTTTATCTCCCGTTTTGCTCGAGTTGCGTTCCGTCAGTGTTGCGGTTCTATAACGCTTTCCCGGTTCCAGACGTACCGAGTACGTTGAGAACCCTTCATGTTGCCCATTGAACTCCCGTACTACCACGGAACCGGTATCGTATCGTAATATTCTATCGTAAAATTAATGGCGTCTAGTACGATGGTTAGATGGGGAGTAACGCTCGGTTAGTATAATTCCTATGTCGAAAAATGTACGTTTCCTCTATATTAGATCTCGACCGCGCGCGCCTGAAAGGGGACGTAAATCAAGAAAAGACGCGACACAGAGGTCCCCTACCGAGATTTTCAAAACATGGGATCATAAAAGTGATGTATTCATAGAATGGTTATCAGTTAGTTTAATTTATATAGGTTGTTCGTTTGTCAGTACGTGACGCTGAAGACATTTGGAGAAGATCAGAGTTGAGTTTCGAGAAAGCTGGAAAGACCTTGGATGTGAACCTAGTAGGAAGGTGAGGAAGTGTTGGTGCGAATGCTTATTTCTCTATGCTTAGAAAGCCGGTGCTGCGGAGCCGCACTTGTTCGGGTAGACTTAGGTTAAATTTACCAAAAAATATAATGAATGAAAATAAGAAAAAGAAAACATCATGTTAGGTATCTCGCATTATCTCAGGTATTCAGTTATATCAACGGTCGCTAAGACACGTTCGTAATATTCGGAATCTCGATTATAAAAGTCACTACCTTCGTGGGGTGTCTAGGAAACCTGCTAACGGAGAGACGTTCACTCATTAGGCTGGTGTGCAATGGGTCTTCGACTCGAAAAAAAATAAGAGCATTACAATGAGTGCATAAAAACTCACAAAGATAGGATATTATATATAGGAAAAAGTGAGGGAACGGATCACGAAAAGTATAAAGTGAAGGATAGGTGAAGAAGCCACGACATGAGGGGTAAGGAGGAGTAGATTCTTTTGCATAAAGCACAATAGTGGATAAGGGAGAGATCACGTCTGTCATATGTAATTTGCTTATGTTTGGATGATTACCGCTGATGCGTATAGGAGATTGAGAAGAGTAAATATTTTGTTGGTTTAAATATATTTAAGATTTATAAGGGCCTTTGTCACTGACATATAATGTTACAACTGGAGAAAAGTTATCTGTAGAACTGAAAATAATATTAATGGTTTCTTAGGCACACAAAGAAACCCCCCAGAAAACCCATTTCTTAATTTCAATTTTTAATGGTTTAGTAAACCTTACAATGATAAGCCTTAATTTATATCGCGTGTCGTTTGTTCTGAGACATTACCCCTTTAATCAAGCAGATAAACTACCCCATCTAAATCAATACCACTTATCCGCCGCGATCTATTCAATGCGTTCATTAACATTTGCATGGCTTTTTGCCTTGAACTATTGTGCCTCTATGTAACCGCTGTATCTATTGATCTATGATTAAGGCGAGAGTTTTAGTAGTAATGGCTGTATTTTTTTTGGACCCAGATAACATATACATACTAATATAGAGTCAAAAAAGGATACTTTAATAAAAAATCATAAGAATCTATATAGATTAATCAATCTACTATGTCTGCATACGTTAAACATATGTATATTCGACAGGTTATAATTATTAAATAAATGCGTAGGCTGACTTAGCAATTATTACAATTACTGTAACCTACCAATATTTAAGATTGGAAAATATATAACTGATAACTAATAATCTTGAGCTATACATCGAGAAAGTAGTAACTTATGTTGACTTCTCAATAATTTATTATATATATATATACGGTAGATCATCCATCAGTATTATTTCAGCTATACCTTAGTAAAAGTTTTCAAGTAATTGATAGGCTACACTTAATATAGTAATTAATAAATTAAAACATTAAAATAAAAATAAAAAAAAATAAAAAAAACATAAATATAAATAAAATATTGTTAAAATAATAATTAAAAGATTAATAAATAGTTGTAGAATACAATAGTTAAAAATAACAATAACAAAATAAAATTAGTTAACAATCTAATCCAATTAGCTCAGACAAAGAATAAATATTTAAATAGTTAATCTTAACAATAGTTAAATATTGGAATAAACTGTAAAGTAAATATAATAAATTAATATAAATAAATCCAACAATTAATAAAATTACACACAATAAAAAATCCAATAATAAAAAATCCACATAATAAAAAATTCAACAAAAAAAAAAATCTACACGATAAATAATATAAAAAAATAAAATATGAGTATATATAGTATTACTTTTAAAAATAACTAAAAATATTAAAATAAAAATAAAAATAAAAACTTAAAAATAAATCAAAATATTATAACTTTTGTTATAGAGATATCAATGTAATACTAATTATATAAATCAATTATGAGACGATAAAATATAAATAATATAAAAAGGTATTAATAAAGAATAATATAATTATACAATATGTAAGAAAGACCAAAAGAAAATATGTTGGCTTGGGGTGGATCAAATGAGACCAATTATTGTTGTAATTCATGATAAAGAAGAAAGTTTATAAAGAGATTATAATCTTGAAAAATGAAGAGAACTATGAGAGATTGAATCACAGAATTTAAAAAAGAAAAGTATAGGAAAATAAAAATAATAAATAACAAAACTATTGTTTATTTAATATTAATTTGAATAATATTCACAAGATGCAATTTAATTGCAAAGAATAATTATGTCAATGCCCAGATAATGTAGTAAGACGCTATTGCTACAATAATAATAAAATTGAAAAATATTCAAATTCCTGTCTTAATTAAAAAACACTAAAAACTAAATATATTCTAAAAAGATAGTGATATTACAACACCAAAAATTAATAAACAAAGAACCTGGAAAAGAATTTTAAAATAATCTAAGTAAAAATAACAATAAGAAGATAGTGTACAAGAATAATAGTTGTATAAGAAGAATCGCGTTCAAAAAGCGAGTCTATACTGCATACTAGAAAGAATAAAAAAAACATCTTAGATCGTCATTTTTCTATTATTCATAAAAATATTCATAAAAGAGAAGGTAGATCAAAAGTAAACAGTCAGGAATAAAATATATTAGAAAAAAAATTAAATTTTAAGGTTATTGATTAAGCGAATGGTATAAGTAAAAGGGGTCGACTATAATAAAATGATAAGTACTTATAACTAATTAAAATTAAAATAAAAATATATTTAAAATTAATGAAACCTAACAAACACGAAAGACTGGATTATTAGCAAACTTATTACGTAATATTATTAATTTATTATAATAATAGATAATTATTGACCAGGATATAGTCACCTTCAAATCAATAGATTTTGTGCTACGTTGTTATTGCGAGAGGATATAGTTCTATAAATATCAAGAAACAATAGCACGGGATCGAGTAGCAGCAAGAGATCTCACGACCGAGTCGCTGACTCCGCGCAAACGGAGTAGGAAGATTATACTTAATGAGCTGCTTTGCTAGATTGATTAAGCAAAAAGCTTTTAGTGAGAAGTGGGCGTTTAAGTTGAGAAAGAGTCTACTATCTTCCATGTGCCTGCGGGAGAAGATAGTTAGAAAGTATTTTTGCATCAAAATAAAAAACCGAGAACCCTGAGACTCATGTTACCGCTAACTGCCAACTACGGTACTTAAACCCTTCGGACGATAAGTAATCAATATGGAAAATAAGAAAAGAAGAAAGTTAAAATAAGAGAGTAAAGAAAAGCAATGGTAGTCATTTTGGTAGAAATTGTAAAATGTGAATAAAAAACAACAATTTAGGAACTAGGAAGAGATTGGAAATAGTCAAGAATATTTGGATTCACTTCGAATGGGTTCCTCATAATGCAAATAATGATGACTCACATTTCCTAAATACAGAAACCCTGAAATTAAACAAAAAATAAAAAACAATTAAAGTGAAAAATATTGACAAAAAAATGCTTTTAAAAAGATAATTTTAGAGGGCTAAAAATATTTAAATATATTAACATAATTTTTGAAAAAAAAAAAAATGTTATATATTTAATATACAATTTATATTTTAATTAAAATTGTTGATAGCTAAGAAAAAAAACAAACATTATTTTCCACCCCTTTAATAATGACGTTAAAACCAAAATTGTTAAATCTAGAAGCATAAATTTGATAATCACCATATTGTAATATTTTTGTTGAAATAAATATTTTATTAAGATTACAAATGCATGTTAAATCACAAAAGCATTATGCTTCGGTTTATATCAGTGTGCTTTCGCATAAAGGTGCTCAATGAATATTTACTAAAAATGAAAATTATAATAATAAAAATAATAATATAAAATAAAAATAAATAAAAAAAAAAAAAAAAAAAAAAAAGACATAAAGGAGATTTGTATTTAAAATATTTATAAAAATTATAAGAAAAATAATTAATAAATATATTATTAATAATAATATAATGATAATTAAAAATAAAAATAAATAATATAAAACTCGGAATATTATAAATAATAATATTTAAAAAAAAACTAATAATAAAAAATTATAATTTAAAAATATATGAATTCATATATAATAAATAAATAAATAATTAGATGTAATTAATTATAATAGTAATATTAAAAATAAATAAAAAAAAAATATATAATAATATAAAAGATAATATATTAATAATAAAAATATGATGAGGAAAATAAGAATTGGAAGAAGAATAAAAAATACATATTATATTATAGAAGAAAACATAATGGAATATAAAATAATGATATATGAATAACTAAAATAAAGTATAAATTAAATATAAATATATAAAAAATAAGAAAACTAAAAATAATAAAAATATAATCACAGAGATACGAAGAAGAAAAGCAACTTCACGGGCAAATAAAGGTCATTGGAAGAAACTGCCCGTCCGACATACTCAATCCCTTAATAGGACAAACTAAACAAAAAAAAGCCAATATTTAACAAAAAGGTGATTTTTAAAAATAATTCATTCAATTATTAGAATAGAAATAAAAAAATTAAAATTTATAGTTAAACGGATTAATATCGAAATAGAAAGCAATTGTCTATTCTATTATCACCTCAGAAACTGTTTTCGAACTTTTGAGAAAATAAACTAAAATAACACCTAAAGAAAACAATACTTCTTACTATAAGTAGTTCAGTTAAATACAGGGTACACGAGAAATTTCTCATATAAATCACATTATAATTTAATCTTAAAATATATAGGCAACTCAAACACAATTAATAGGAAAAACCTGATAATTATAAAAAAAACATATATAAAAGTATTATTACTGAAATAATGTTTTTTTTAAATTAAACCATTAAAATCAAATATGAAATTATGTTACGAAAATACAAGATACATTACATATAGCAGAGCTATAATATAAAGAGAAAAACACGACCACTATATCACTCCAAAATGAATACAGAAATAAATACAAGAAAAAACAATAAAACCATATATAAAACACCACAGAGATTTAAACCAAAAAAAATAAAAAATAAAATTCAAAAAATTCCATTTAAAAACTAAAGTATTATATAATAGAAACTTAGCTAGAATTATATTAAATTAACTAAGATCCATATAGTCATATTAATATACTTCACAAATAAAATAAAACCCTTAAATAAATAGAACCTATATAATTTACATACAATAATCCAAATCATAATAATATATACAATAATATAATCAGGAAGAAAAATGGAACACAATATACTTCTACCTAATACATATATAGTAATATCATACATCTTTGAGCCTTAACACACAAAATTAAATATCATTTTGGATAAAAGAGATACATAAAAAAATACACTATACAAATATACCAATAAAAATTATATAAAAACAAAAAATATAATACCAATGTAAACTATTATTACATGTATAAAGACTTAAAATATAAATAAAGGAGTAATAAAAATTAAAAAATACTAAAAAAAACTTTCAATATTAAACAGAAAATAAACCAAATTAACCACCTCTTATAAAATAAGTTGTTAATTAAGCTAATTAATCTACATCCTTCTCTTAAAAAATACAGGAAGTAAAATTACTACATCCTTGGTATCGCATCGATAAGGGGAGATTTATACATATAAAATAATATAAATATAAACAAGGGTTCTTTTAACACTGATTTATTAACAAAAAATATTGTCGCGCGATCAGTTAAAACTTTGATTAGATGGAACGCAGACGGCTAAAGGTGGTAATATAATAAAAAATATCAAGAAATTCACTAGATAGATCCATGAAACATTAATTCTGACAATTTGACTTAAAAGAGATCAAAAACTATCATAACTATTATTATATACTTAATGAATAAACTTTAATAATTATAACAAAAACGAGATTACAATTAAAGTAAGAACGGAAATATAAAAATTACAAAAAATAAATTTGAGCAAAAAATATCGTATTAAAGAATCCTCCTATCCATACTAAAAATTAATTTAAACTAATAAATAAAACAAATAAAATCAAGCTTTAATTAACTAATTAATCTAAAACATCCTTCTAAAAATAAGCTGTTAATTAAGCTAATTAATCTACATCCTTCGTTATAAAATAAAATAAATAGTTACACAATAATAAAAATCAAATATTAATACCAAACACAAAATAAACTAATTAAATAATTATTAATAGCAATAATGTATATAATATATTCTTAAATAATAAAAAATAAAATATATAAACCTACAAAATTCAAAACCATTTATCTTCAGAAACAATGATTAATCACTGATAATATAATAAATCAATCAAAAGCAAAAAAAATAATGAATAATAAATAAAACAAAAATATATTCTATGAGAACATAATAATAATTAATATAATCAAATTTAATTCATGATTATAAAAATACAAATATCATTTAAAATCGGAAAATAAATAAGTATTAAATAAAATATAAAAAAATTGAAATAAACCATATAAGAGTAAAATAAAAAAAGGAAACAAACAATCAAAAAAGAAATAATAACATGTTATACTTATTTATACAAATATATATTAATATATAAGTCTAAAATATTAATTTAATAAAACTAAAACATTATCGTACAAAAATTCAATATTAAGATAAGAACTATAGCGGAAATATCAAGCATCAAACTGTCTGTATTCAAAGAAATGTAAATGATTCAATTGACCTGCCTGTGTTATTTAATGTTACTTTTTGATTTCACTATATACTTTTCCAGGAAAATGCAAAGTTCTACACTTCGAAAGAGTTATTACTACTAATAGGAACCGGGAAACTACAGATTGGTGTTACGTTGTTGTATTCCACAATATTAGCCATCTTAATAGATTAAGGTAATTTTGAATAATTATTATATAAATAAACGTAACAGTATTTCAGATCACTATTAAAATTGTATTAGTCTTAATATATATTTCGATTAATATATATATATTGAATTATTTTAAATTATATATTAACTTCTTGTGCAAATGACTACCATGTTCCCTTGTTGCATATAATTTAATGTAATATATATATATTGTAAAAAAGAGTTTAAATATTATTATTATTAATATTACAACGAAGATTCGATTCTCGAAGATATCAACTGTCTAATATAAACACTGGAAATATATTTTAAGTTATTCTAAAGTTAGTATAGAAGACAATTATGGTAAAAAGTAATGAACTATATTTTTATAACCTTGATATTGAATTAGAAACTTTATAGAGCTTCATTATGCTTTGTAAAATTACTTTTAAATTATGATAATTATATATTCTGCTAGAAAAATTCCGCCATTAAACACCTTCTCTGCAAGTAAAATACATTCAATAGTAGAACTAGTTATCTTCTATGGAAGTGCTTATATTAATACAGTTAAATGTTATATATTATAGGTTACTGTGAGGTTACCTTTGCGGTACCAAAGTACCTAACATTAATGCAAGGCGTTAGTTAGTACATATAATTTTGTGTTATCCTATATCACCTTAATTGATTTATTATTATAGCATCTTGCAGATATTAAAATATTCATCAAAAACCGAATTCTCCCAATGTGTAGATTTAGACAGTGTTCCCCCTCAAAATATTTACCGTATTTCATAAAGATACTGCTTAATCAGATTCGACTATAGAACGATATCCGTCTCCTTCTGGATACTATAATAGCTACATACTTTATATGTTAAGGTTACTACCTTTCTTCAACTAGATATTATATGGAGAAATTCGGGAGATATTATATTTATATCTTGCTAGAGCAAAAACTGTATAGTAAATAGGAGCACAAAATTAATTGCCTTGATCATGATTATTAGCACGTTTGTCTCTTTCGTAGAACGGAAAGCGCAGGACACCACCTATTTGAACTTCACCAATTTCTTATTGTAAATTACATTGTTAAAAAATACTTTATTTCTTGTTCAAATTCTTCATTTTCATCTCAGAGATGGAGTTTTGCCCTTCCGTCACACGCTTCTTCCTCTTCTGCTCACGCACGCAAGGTCTCATTGCCGCTGCGTACCTCCTTTCCTCCAGAACTTTTCTATGTCTCGAATTCGGCATCTACCTACTATCAGCACTCGTCCAGCTCTCGTCTCTTCTCTACTCTTCAACTCTCACACTCGGCTCATCAATCACATCACTCTATGTCTCTCTTTATGGTTACCAGACTTTTTTAGTCTCTCCCTTCTGCAACATAATACTTATAGTTGCCTCGCTGATATTCCTACCTTCATCTCTCTCACGTCGTTCCTATCACTCTCTCTCACTCCTCCACCTCATCCCCATCTCGCACCACTTATTACTACTTAGAATATGATAGCGGGTGACTCAAGATCTTTGACACACACGAGGTAGTTAGATAATGATTATTAAATAAATTATAATATGTTTACGTAACAAAGATTTATTTATAGCATATTATTAATTGTATGAGCTGGAAATTACTGTTTATAAGATTTCAAAATAATATCACTACTGATATCCATATGGCGTAAATCGTACACTTATCCATAATCTGTTACGTCACTTAGTCTTATCCACATTCTTACATCGGATCTCCTACTATATATGTTAAGTCTTATTATCTTACTATTTATCTATCTTATATACTAATCACTTAATAACTCTATTTCTAGTAATTGATTTGATTCTTAGTAACTTATTGTTTGCTTCATATTTGGGATTTGGCCTGGGTCTATAAACGCGGATAATTTTCTCTCATTAGTTGTAATGCTCAAAAACAAGTTCGACAATCCAATTACATAATAACACGACTGACATGGTTTCACAATGAATTCTAATTTACATTTTCATTCTGAATTTAAATGATAAGACTGTACTCTCGGATATCGCTTACGAATTCTCGGATATCGCATTAAGTAACGCTATAAATAATCTTATCTAAATATGATTAATATTCTCATTGTCTCTCAGTATCTTAGTAAATTCACTAATATTCCGTTGTGGTATGTACACAATTGTCATAACATCTCTAATACATAGCCATGTTGTGTTTTCATATAATAAATTAGGAAACAGCATTATTATTCCTTACATTATTATATCATTTAATATCAAGATATTTAATTTATTTTATCTAACAGTTATGGTTAGGATTTATTGTTGTATTACATTTAAGTATCTCCTAGGAGATGCATAGATTTATAATGCTATATCTTACTTATTATATATCTTCTTTATTTCTATTTAATTTCCAATATTCTTATTTCTATTATTATCTCATATGCTCTAGGGTACATCTATGGTATCTATGTGATCCTTTGTGTACTATTTAACTATATTTTACCTATACTTATGTTATATATGGGATTTTTAGTCTCACATTATTATTCACATTATTTGCTGAGTTTCTGCTACTCCAGATCATTGATCTTGCGATATCCTATGTTTAATCTATTTGAAACTTATTTATCAAGTTCCTACAGGAAAGATTATTTTCCAGCCTTTACCTGATTAAGGCTGAAAACTTGTTTGGCCTTACTTCCTAGTGCTCTTGTATAATAACTTGGTCGATCCTACTAGAGGTCTCTTATCTATTTCCTAATGTGAATATTACTACCTTACTATATATATCTATCTGATGAGTAGGGGTTTCTCGAGGAGTGACTTGAGGCCTATTTTTTACTTATTATCTAAATATTATATGCGATTTTAATGGTATTGAGTGGCGTATAATTCCTCATATTTGTTTTCCGTTCAAATAAACCATTTCAAATACTTGATTTTAAATTGCTCTCTGTTCATGGTGTATTTAGACACATGTCATGCTGCCTTCAGAAAACCATTCGTTCTCAAACTCCAGAAACTCACGCAACTTATATCTCATCCCAGAATAAACAAAATCTATTCTCTGTGACACTAACAACTATTTTCTCCCTAAAAATGCAGAATATATATTTCTGTTCAATATCTCTAACGTTCTTTCTTTACCATTATTTCAAAAATATTAACATCTAACTATAATATATTTTTAAAGTCGAAGAGTTAGCTTAGCGGGATGGTAAAACGCAGTTGTGTAGTAGGTAAGAATACATAAAGGAGGGTAAAAGGAAGAGGAAAGAAGCAAAGTTAGAGTTTGTTTCTTCTTGTTCCTTTTACCCTCCTCTTGTTTCTTCTTACCTACTTACAACAATATATCCGTTTTACCTCCAAGCTAAAAGCTGAACTCCTTCACTCTGAAACCTTTTTGACTTTTTAATTATTTCCACTTAGATGATTATTTGGTGCTATTTTTACTACCTCTTTATTATCAACTCCCTTCAATCTTTGTATTAATATTGATAATTTTCTCGATAGGTTATACTTTATTGATATCTCTCTGACTTTGTAATCTAATAATAGTTCACCTATGTACTAATGGTTTTCCCTCGTGGTTTCACTAGAACTTGGTGTTTACTTCATGTCTATTTCTTTAATTATTGAACCTTTATACCTTTATCATGGAAATCAGGGCGCTCATATCAGTCTGTGTAGTGAATAATGGAGAACCCTCTTCAATTCCAACTATCGTCTCTATGACTTTGAAATTCTGTTACGTTTCTGAAAGTTTCGGTGACACCTTTCCTTCCTCACAAGAGGAAGATTTGGAACTCTCTCATCATCTCATTCTATCTCGATGACACATCATTAATGAGGTCATACATATTTTGTATATGAAAGAGACTGCTGAAATAATCCGAAATATTTACATGCTCTTTGTTATGTTAATTAGGTGCTGCGTTAATTTCTCTGCACATTGCGTCGAGAGTTCCGATGGAGTCTGGGCGTGCTCTATTCTGGCCATTCTACTGTATAGACTCCTACTTATTCGTCTCTGCACTATGGCTAGGACATGATAAGAGCAATGTTCGTAGATGTCACGCGCAGAGTATATTGGAATTGATATCCTAGACTCGACACTAATCCTCATTGTGATTGCAATTAATTTCCAGGTCAGATCATAATATCTGATTACACTCTATATCAGAGGATAGATTTAATAATAATGCAAATACTGAATACTAGTTTAATTAAGAATAGTCACATAATAATTCTTATTAAAATCTAATAATAATTAATAAGAATGGATAGTGATATATATCTAGGAGTTATTGTCAATAATATAACCTAATTTCTTCTTTTCTACTTTATTAATGATACACTGTTGGCATATCTACTTATATTCACAGCATGTAAATTCTATATATAGTTATATCCACTCTCTCTAATTGAAAGACAGAAATATAAAACACAATCTATCAACTAACACACCAATCAATAATATATGATAACTGTTCCACTCCCCAACAACATTAACCATTTTTCATACGCTTGTAAATTGATCCTTCACACCTCCTCGTATTATTGCTTATATGATTTTTACTAATTGGGGCATTTGAGAGGAGGAATAATGGTTTTTTAATATATGTCTCGTTCTATAAAATCCTCAGTTTCTCCATTCTATATATACTCGGCATAATTCTCCAGTGACAACATTGCACTTATCTGTTGCTGTCAGATATATATGTCACCTCTCGGATCACAGGCCTTCCTATTATTTACTATATTTTTGCTACACAAATAAGATTACTGGAAGTGATTCCACATTTCTCTCTCTCTCTTCTCCTCGCGGTCGATCTCGTCTCCTGCATTACTCAATTCGGCGCCCTCTTACTCATCGCCATCTATTATCTCATCTCTCTCTATATTCTCTCAGTCTGGCTTCTTCCTATTACTGTTACTCTCTCTGCTCTCTCTTTCTCTTCTATTCTTATGAAGGAATTGTGTTTTTAATATTATCATTCTTGTTATTATGATCTAATTATAATCAAATGCTTAGAAGGCGTAGAGATTTATGAAATTGTATTTATGAGAAGGCGATTTATATTACTTATAAATTTATTATTATATCAATATTACCGGGTGACTCTCAGCGCTTTGCCTTTTATATGTATTAGGTAATATGTATTAGGTAATAGGTATTAGGTAATATTATTAAATTCAATAAGTGTATTTATTAATGAATTAAGTTATGTTGGATTCGTTAGAAAACTCTAAATAAACAGATATTTTTTTACTTATTTATTTTATATATTTTATTTTTTTTTTTATTTTTACTAATATATAATTTTTGACTTTTTAATATTTATTAATATATATTATATTTATGTATAACTACATTGATCATATAATATCGTAATATTTTACACTACTTAATCGAGTTTTTAAACTATAATTTTTTCTGGACTCTAGCTTCTAAAATTTAAACAATTAAAAATAATCTTATTTATGGATTTCACTTATATTTCGACTACAATTGAAATCTGTTCACTTAGTAGAATGTTTCGTATATAGACAATTTAAAACATTTATGTTTTCGTAAATAAATAAATAATAATTCTTATAACATAAAATTTATTAAAATAAACTAATATTGAAAAATTATTTATTATATAAATTTACAGATTCATAAAATATATCTATATTATCGAACCTTAGAATGAACTATTAGAGAATTTATATACTCTGAAAATTACTTTGCAATCAAAGACATCGGTATCTAAAGGTATTTGACTAAGTAAGCAAATACTTTATCTAGTATCAAATGCTCATACAGATCGATTGATTATGTCGTAAATCACAACACGTAAACTTTTTCAGATTTAACACTAACTACACACTCACATTACACACCACTACCGTAACATAAAATTTCAATTATACTATATACTCATATATAATACAATATATATTATATTATATTATTCTTATATAATTATATATATTAATATATTTAATTACTATTATAATATATATATCTATATTTAATTATATTAACTTATAATTGTAATATATAGTTGTAATATAATACAAGAATTAACCTAAAATTACTATTCTCACTGTATTTAAGTTATGTATATGATTACTATTATCTAATACTTAATATTATACGTTTATATTAGTTAATATAGGTTCAGGTACTAGATGACTTAAGGATTAGCTATATATAAATATTATACTATACTTAATATCACTTAATAATATACTATTAAGTACTATTAATAATATACTTCAATACTACTATCATTATTAAATATATAAGCCACTTCTTAGCTTCATCAGTGATCATTATATATAGTACACTTCCTGGAAGCACGGAATCTCTATATTCTAACATATATATTATTACTTAATCATGGATAGCCATAATGATTTCAAATTTGCTACTTTCAAATCTATGAGTTATTAAAATTATATAGTTTTCTATATATTATTAAAATTAAATTAAAATTCTTATTTAAGCAATACATTATATCTTACTATTTAACTTTTTGCAATAGAACATGTAAAAAATCGATACAAGTTTAATTTATATAAGTAGTTTGTTGAAGAAAAAAAAATCAGTATATATTACATTTATATACATATATATTATTTTTATATTAGGAAAAATTATAGAACAAATTAAAATAAAAGATACCATGCTAATCACGAAAGCACCGATTTGATTAAATACTGTATCATTGAGCCCTACTAATCTTCTTCTACACGATTCGGATTCTACACTATTTATTCCACTCCCACACTGTTCCGGTCACACCGCACGCGCTAACTCGCATTTTCAATCTATCGGGCAAGCTCTCGTACTCTCAGGTGATATCACAAACATTAATAAAGCTTCATTTAGTTATTTAATCCATTTATAGACATTTGTAAACTATGTAATTGTCATTTGCGTCATAATAACAAAAACTTATAAATTTATACTTTAGTATTACATAAGAATTTATTTTAAAAGTCATTAATTATCTTATTTATATTAAGATTTATTATTAATTTATTAGTTTTCTTAATTATTTAAATTTAAAGTATTATTATATATTAAAATAAATATATATTATACTAATAGCCATAACTAGCGCGCAGGGCTATACCTATACCAATTCGACCTAAGTACTATTAGTACGTCGACATTTTGTAATGCTCTTTATGAGGCTGCAATAGAGGTCACTAATCAATATTACAATAAATAATTTCACTACGAGAAGATCCCTTATGGTAGTATGATGTCTCCTTTCAAAATATATATATCGATATAACGTATACGTATAAAATATATTTATGGATAAAATATATATGATGAGTAAATATTATAATAAGAATTTTAGATATTCTATCAAATAATCGTATATTAATTATCTTATCTTATATCTATAATCTATTATTATTATTACTCATATTATATATGATACACAATAACATTATATTAATTATAATATTTATTATATCGTAGTTCTTATCTTATATCTTCATGTATCTGCTATATTAACATACATTATATATATACTATAATATTAAATATATATGATATTATATTTATAATACTTATACTACTCTAATACATATTTATTATATCATTTTAATATTATATATATATATTAATATTAATATATAATATTATTTAATATATTAATACTATAATATATACTCTTATATATTAACTATAATATATATCTATCATTATATAATATATAGCTATAGGATTTAACGAATATATTTTAAATTATCTTATATCTCTAATAATATATTATAATCTTATAATATTTAATATATCTATACTTTTAACATAGGTATTTCTTTCGTATGGATGTTATTATAAGGTTGAAACCTGGAAATAAATTACCGGCTCGTTAGCTTTCATTTCAAAATAGTTTCAATTAATTTTTGGTTACATCCTATTTGCACTATTCAACTTGAACACATAATCATCTTATTACTTTTTATTTACTTATATAAATTTTACCTTCTCATCTAATTTATCTTTTTTTTTCATAAATTTTTGTTTTCCTTTTATAATTTTTTTAATATTTTTATTTAACAAAGCCTAGGTTATAAAGCAATCAATAAAAATGTTTTACATAAAATTACAATTTATTTCGTTATGAGATGCAATTGTCTAACTATGTCTAAAATACTAGTTACTCATAAATTACTCTTTTTACTAATTCTAACATTACATGTTACATATAAAAAATAACATTGTTCCCACAACTTTAATTATACATTTCAAAATCAAGAAACATACTAATAATAATAATAATAATTTATAAATAAATTAATATAAAATTGTTTATTATTATTTAATATATTATTTATTATTTATTCTTATTCTTGCAGTAAGTCTAATTATTAAAATATTTCAAGAATTAACTTGTTTCTTTATTATCTAATATTATTCATTATTTATGATTTATGAAATTTTTTATTCTAGTTATTATATTTGTTAAAATCATCCTCTAAACAATATTATTTCGTATTTTAGTATTATTACTTGTACAATTATTATTTACAATTGTATTTATTCTTATATTAAAATTCATGTTTTATTATATATACTGAATGAATAATTCTTCTTATTTATTAGTTACTACCTATGACTGTTTTAATAAATCATTATGCTCAATACTATTATTATTTTTTATAAATGCCCCAATAAATACTTATCACATGTTATATTAAACATCACTATTATAGTAAATCTCTAATCTATATAACGTGATTTATATATATTTAGAACCTAAATTATTTATATTACTTCTTAATAATTATATAAAATATTAGTTTTATAATATTGATTATATATATATATTAATTATATATATATTAATAATTATTAATATATAATAAATCTATAATATATTATATATATTATATTTATATAATTTATTATATAATAAATAAATAATATTAATATCAATATTATTTAATATATTATTTATTATATTATATATAATTATAAATGAATATATAATATATATATAATATAATATTATATATTATAATCACTGTCCAATTACTTTATTATATCATCACCTTACCTATATTCATAGATTTGGATTAATTATTAATTATTAATTATATATATTCTAATTCCAATCCATTGTTTATATTGATTCAAACCTTCATTACCCTTTCATGTTATACAAGAATTTATTCATTTTGAGGTATGTAGTTATTTATAGTCTATTTCCTTAGGCACAAAGAACCAATGAGCTAATAGATCAAATAGGGAAGAATTATAATCACAGACATTCCCACTTTGTGCCAGTAGGTGGGAGTGGGACCCAATTCTAGCAGGCAATTTACGAGGTGCTTGTTCAGGGGTTGGATCATTATTATTTTATATTATGTGATATTTATAACTTATGGTTGTATTCATGAAGAAAAATTAATCTTGTTTATTAGGAATAAATACACAGGTATATTAATCAGGAAGAAATATGTCGCTTTATGGCCGTATGCTGATTTCATACGGGGAGGTACTCTACGGTTGTCGTATTCCGAGTCTTCTGAGAGTTTATTTATTTTCTTTATGGGAAGAAGGACCATTACTGGTACTATCGTTTATGGAACCGGCGCTACTGATCTTCGACCTATCTAGTGGGCGATGATGTTAAAATCTGGTTCGTGCAGAATATGATGACGCCATTCCTAAAGACGGCTTGATTCCGTCAACGTGAAATCGCGTGGGCGAGCTTCCTATTAGTGTCGAGCCCAGAAGAATACAGGAGTTCCGAGTGTAACTGTTGGTAGTATTTCATATTTTTTATGAACGCTAAACTTAATCATAAGTAGCTGATAATACATGCATTTGCAACTAACATACACTCAGGAATATGCAGGGTTCAAATTTTCTTTGTTATTGGCCATTAGCAAATAATACTTTTATGCATACCAACTAGGGTAAAGTATTAGTTGTCAGATTTACACAATATAGTAACGTATTTTTTTTCCTTTGGCTATGCGGTCTTACATACGTAATCCCAATCTATAAAGAATTTAGAAAAAAAAAATAAAGAATTCTCATCAATACTAATCTCTATATTATTTGATATTTCTATAAATACTATTGAGTATTTGTAACAATATATAAATTTCTAATAGGAAGCAGTTATAAGAACGAAGAAAACTTCTAAGTTATAACTCTATCCTTTTTGATATAATTATATTTCTTACTAAGAGCTGGTAGTTTGTTACTGTATACATCGATAGTAACTCACGCTTATCAACGTTAATCCTAATGTAGCTAATATAATTAGATACTCTACATCTAGGTGACTCGAGGGACAAGGGTTACCTATGAAGATCCCGAGAGGTGAGTACTCGACACTCGAGGAGAGTGATAAAGCATCTCGCGGAGCACTAGAGGATGAAAATGGATGATAACAGAGATCTGATCTGCCACTGTTGTTATCACCGCATCATCTCTGTTGTATATTTATTTTTCTTTTGTTTCTCTTTTCCTTTATTTTCAAGAAAAAGCAAAGTCTTCTTATTATTCCATGATAGATAAGCTTAACGAAATAATCGTTCAGGAAAAAAAGGGATGATAACCTCTATGAAAGAGGGAAAGTTGAATTTCGCTTCTTTTTACTTGAAGAAGACCATCTAAGCAATCAAAAGACAAAATCAGAAAACCAAGAAATATTCACACTGCTTTTACAAATGGCAAACATAGTGTGCCCAGTATGAAGGGGAAAAGAATACACTACCTGTAACACCTTTACCTGTACCGAAGAAACGAAGTTCAGCATCACAAATCAAAAAAAAGAAAAAATGAAGACGAAGATGAGACGAAGCTGATGTAAAATAAAAATGCATTATCTTCCGATTAGAATTAGGGGAAAGTGCAAGTGTGAATATTGCTGCCAAAAGAATCATAGTTGTTTATTTTTTTTAACCTTAATCATTATTCCATATAATATATATATATATAATATATATAATATATATATATATATATATATATATTATATAGTTATATATATATATATTTATAGATTAGTGAAATTATATATATATATATGTTTAATATATTGTATATTAAATATAATATATATATAATATATATATTATATATATATATATAATATATATCTATATTATATATATATATATATAGTATATCTTATATATATATATATATATATATATATTATTATACTATTATATATATATATATATATATAATATATATATATATATATATATTAAATATATATATACTATAATATATATATATATAGTATATATATATATATAATATATAATGATACGAATCATCTTGCTTATTTCTACTATTACAAGATGGATATCTATTTTGAAAGGACAGCTTCTTCTTTCTTAAAAAAAAAAAAAAAAAGAAAAAGAAAGAAAAACAAAAGAAAAGATTCTCATTGTTTTTATTTATTTTTTTTTTTTATTTTTTTATTAAGGAAGGTATAGGAGTGAGAGTGATAACTATTTAATATGAAAAAATTATATACTATTCCTAGTCCTTTCAAATCTAAACAACAAATAAATTATTTTTCTTTCCATCAAAATAGTTAACTGGGTTTTTTTTTCACTCACGAACTCTTTAAAAATTCTACAAATACGCTTTGCTTGTATATATTTTACTAAGGTAATTCTAAATATTAAAAACTTTAAACTAATAAAAAGATGTAATTGTAAATCATGATAAATTTTAAAGAAAAGCTTTCTGGACATTTTGCATCTTACGACCTTTCTTTTGTTACATAACAAATTACATGCTTTAAAACATATATTACATCCAGAGACATTTATTATATAATAAATTCTAGTATATATATATATATATATATATATATGTAATAGTGTATGTGTATATATAATATATATTATATATATATATATATAGTATATATATATATTGATATATATATATATATATATATATATATATATATATATTATATATATTATATGTGTGTGTGTGTTATATTTTTATTTATTATTTTTTATTATTATTATTATTATTATTATTATTATTATTATATTATTATTATATTATTATTATTATTATTATTATTATTATTATTATTATTATTATTATTATTATTATTATTATTATTATTATTATTATTATTATTTATTATTATTATTATTATTATTATTAAACACAAATAACTTTATCCCAAATGTTTGTGGGGTAGGGAGATCAACAAAATGTAGCCTTTCATGGGAAGAAAACTAATCATCTGAGGTGATTCCCAGCCCCTGCCAGTTGTTTGAAATAGCAATCTTTCAATGGTAAAATCCTGGATTTGAAGATCTATGTAAGTACGTCAAAATTTTAAAATATTGTCGAAAATGATTCTATTTTTATCGAAAAGAATAGCTTCAGTTATTTTAATACTTCACACCACAGTTGAGATTCATAAATTTAAAAAGGTAATAGTTGAGAATAGCGTAGTCTAAGAAAAATCGATATTTTTTCAAAATAATCGATATTTTTTAAAAATAATCGATATTTTTTAAAAATAATCGATGTTTTGATATGGGTATGAAGCAACGTTGCCACATGTTGTTAATAAAAGAATTGCCACAATTACGATATAGTTATAAGGGACGTTATTCGTTGTTTTCATATATAATTTTCTTTTTTACGTTCGAAATATCAGTAAGGTTATGATGAGTTTTGTTAAAGTAGACACAGATTTACTGTGTATACTTAACAAAACTTATTATAACCTAAACTTCATGAGTCCTAAGCCGAATTTAAACATTAAAAAAAAATTCGGTAGAATGAATATATGAGATATATTTGGCACGTTTTTTTTAGTCCTCTTATATGGGAAAGATATTAAAAAATAAAAAACGATTATCGGAAAAAATATTGATATTTCATCAGACTACGCTAATCTCAACTATTACCTTTAAAAATAATTTATAATAATTTATCAATTTAAAATCGAGATATTTAATGTACAATTATTTGTTAAAATTCTGAACTATTCACAGCTTCAATATCATCAACTTATCTACTTTACATAATTCCTCGAATTCCTTCTTTCTTAAAATCAGATTTTAAAAACATTCTCAAATTTATATTTTCTCTTCTCTTTCCATTATCTTCTTTTTTCTTCTTTCCCTAATTTTTATATGCTACTTGACCGAACGACATCCAAATCCAGTATATATATATATATATATTATATATATATATATATATATATATTTATATAATATATATATATATATATATATATATATTATATATATATATATATATATATATATATATATATATATATATATATATATATATATATATATATATATATATAATATATATATATAGAATATTATATATATATATATATATATATGATATATGTATATTAATATATAGTATTATTTATATATTATATATCTATATTATATTATATAATATATTATATTATGTATATATAATATATATTATATATATATATATATATATATATATATATATAATATATGAAGAAGGCGTTCGGTTCTGACGATATCCAAACTACTGATCTTAAAACTTGTGTTTCTGAGTGTGCTCTTTGAATTGGTAGACTATTTTGTCTATTCTTCTCAACTTCAACTTTTTCTTCTTGTTGGAAACGTGCTCTCATTATAAATGTCATAAAAGAATGTTCGACCTCTCAACCACTAGGAATAGTCCTACCACTTTAACCACAACACTTTAAGTTTTCGAATCTATCCTTTAGAATTCAGAAATATTAAATTTTCTAAACTTCCTACCGCTACCGCTACCACTACCACCTACTCCTCCTACTCCTCCTCCTCCTACTACTACCACTCCTTCTACTACTCCTACTCCGACTACTCCAACTCCTCCTACTACTCCTACTCCTACCACTAGGAAAAGGCCAACCGTTTTAACCACAGTACTTTATTAAGTTTTCGAATCTATCCTTTAGAATTTAGAAATATTAAATTTCCTAAACTTCCTTCCTATAGCCAGTATGACTTCCGTAAGGAGCTCTCTAACGGTGGCCTTCTTTCCCTTTTCTCCGACTCTTGATCTTCTGCTATTTGACATTTCGATGAATCTTTTGACGCTAAACATTTCGAAAGCTTCAAATAGAGTCTGGTACAAAGCACTGAATTCTAAACTACTTTTCTCAGTATCAATTCTTACTCTATGTGACCTTTACTGATTTCCTTTCCAGTCGTTCGTCTTGCAAATCTATTTATTACTACTGGTGTACTTCAGGGTTCTTTTTTTCTTTTTATTAAGGATCTTCTCTCTCTCTCTCTCTCTGTCTTTTCGTCACCTATCCACTGTTTTGATTGACATTCCCGGCACCTGCAAATGACTGGAATGATAAAAGAGTGACCCTGGAATAACTAACTTCTTGATTCATCTTTAATTTCTAACTGGTGTAGAGAAAACATGATTGCTTTCAATGATTCAAAATTTCAGTTCCTTCATCTTTTTACTCGATATAATCTTCCAAACAACTATAACATCTTACCCTTAAATATCCTTAAAATTTCTTTTTCATGTGATTTTTCTTGGAAGAATTGTGGAATGTGAGTCTCTGGGAGTTCTGAGGCTTATCAAAATATCTTCACACCACTTAAGCTGCTTCTTCTTTATAGTAGTGTAGTTCGCCCCCACATCTGGGGTGGACCCTCATACAGTTCCCCTTTGAAATGTGTAGTCTTGGGATTTTCGTCTTCCAAAATTTTCTACACTCATATATCTCAAGTCTCTGTCTACCCGTCAAGATATATGATAGATATATATGAATATTATATATATGATAATTATATATATAGTATATATATATATATATATATATATATATAATATATATATATATATATAATATGTATATATATATAATTGTCATGGGTACTAACTTGTATATCTGGAATATGTTGTTTATTGCCATTATTTCCCGAAATTACGGAACAAATTCTTGCCAAACGCTGTTTCAGACTTTGGGGAAAAATTTACTCCTTAATTAAATTTAATAGGAAACATTTTCACAAAAACATTTTTAATACTATATATATATAATATATATATATATACTATATATATATAAATATATATGTAGTATATATATATTATATATATATTATATATGATTTATATATATATATATAGTAGTATATATACTATATATACATATGCAGTTGGGTAACCACAGTATAGAAACATTTCTCAGAAAAAAAAATTATAACGATGTTAGACCATAAACAATCTCACACTAAAATAATTTTTGCTTCATTATCAAGTTAATTTATCATTTCATTTCTCTCTCTCTCTCTCTCTCTCTCTCTCTCTCTCCTCTCTTCTCTCTCTCTTCTAGTTCCTCTCTCTCTCTCTCTCATCTCTCTCTCTCTCTCTCTTCTCTCCTTCTCTCTTCTCTCTCTCTCTCTCTCTTATTTTTTAAAACAATTCTATGTTTATTTAATATCCATTAAAAACAAGTTAAATTTTTAATCCCAAATGAATTTATAATTCTTAACCCATACAAACAACAACAACAACAACAACAACAACAACAACAACAACAACAACAACAACTTTCTATATATGTTAACCACTAATTCATTAATATTTATTTCTCCTTCCATAAAAAAACATTTTTTTTCAAATTTTAATCATAATTTATCAAAAATTTACAAATGCCAAAATTTAATGTCAATTTAACATTCAATATTTAAATATTTATAAAATTCAATTTAGACCAATTATAATTATTATTCGATAATTGGTAATTATTATTAATTATTTAATTATTACTATATTATTACTAATAATAATATTAAGATTATTTCTCTTTTCTTCTTTTCGCAATTCATTTTTTAACTTGATTTATCTGAAAGGTTGCAAAATGTCTTTTTTTAAAAAAGGGAAACCATTGCAAAGTGAAAGAAGCACTAAAACTTGCGCTTCATTAAGAGAAATATTGAAGAAATATTATTATTATTATTATTATTATTATTATTATTATTATTATTATTATTATTATTATTATTATTATTATTATTATTATTATTATTATTATTATTTCAATAATAATAATAATAATAATAATAATAATAATAATAATAATAATAATAATAATAATAATAAAATAATAATAATAATAATAATAATAATAATAATAATAATAATAATAATAATAATAATAATAATAATAATAATAATAATAATAATAATAATAATAATAATAATAATAATAATAATAATAATAATAATAATAATAATAATAATTAAAATAATTAAAATAATTAAAATAATTAAAATTATAATAATATAATAAATAATAATAATAATTAGATATTAATAATATAATATAAAAATAATAATAATAAATAAATAAAAAAATAAAATTATTAAAATATTAAAAATGAAACAATTACAGATAAATCAAAGTAATTGTAATAAATGAAAATAATGAAATTTAAATAAATAATAATAATAATAATAATAAATAATGAATAATAATAATAATAATAATATATAATACTAATAGATAATAAAATAATAATAATAATAATAATATATAATTAAAGCAACACATCGAACACAAATTAGTATTAAGTTTGCAATTTCCCAATACCTATTTGCATGTGTAGTAGAGAGTAACTAGTTGGAAAAGTTGTGTATTATATATTACCCTATTTTTTACCTTTTTTGACCTTTTTTGAGCTCAGAATTTTTAACCTGCCCTGACGCGTTTTTTGGCGTTTACCTTTTGGGCCTTGACTTTTCTTTTTCGAGCAACCCTTTGGTCTTCCATGGTCCATTTTGGCCCAAATTTTTACCTACCCTTTTCCTTTTAGGGGAACCCTAATTTTTTGAGAAACCCTAATTTTTTTGAGAACCCTAATTTTGAGAACCCTAATTTTTGAGAACCATAATTTTTTTGAGAACCCTAATTTTTTGAGAACCAATATTTTTTGAGAACCCAAAATTTTTTGAGCAACCCAAATTTTTTGGCAAACCCTAATTTTTTTTGGCAACCCAAATTTTTTCGGCAACCCTGAATTTTTGGCAACACCCTTCGAAGAAGGGTTGCGCCCAACGGTTGCGTCAGCAACCGGTTGTACGTATTACCCCCTATTTTACGGCCCCCTAAGTAATAGATTTCGTTTTATTTTTTCCGAGGCCCGGCTTGGGCAATTTTGGGCCCCACGTGTTAATATTGTTTGATACTTTTTTAGGGGCTTTAGCCCTATTTTTGTGATGATAGTTGTCAAGGTTGTTTTGACCACCTTGGGCGATGAGTATCCTAAATTGGGTTCATATTAGTTTTGGCCATTCGGCGAAGTCATATTTTGCTATAAGTCCTTGGTTCCTGTCCCTGGGTCTAATTTAGGTCTCTTACCCTCGATAATTCTTCGACGTTAAACACCCTTTGATCTTCCATGGGTCATTTTTAGCTCCACGGTATATTTTTGGTCCATGTACCGTGGAGTGTGTCGAATTTTGGCGCCCCACGGTAATTTTTGGGGCTGTCCTCTTTGTGTCTGTCCATGGGAGCTCATCTTTTTTGTGCTACCTCGGTAATTTTATGGAGTCATTTGCAGCAATGTTATCTTTATATCGGTTGCACTTTAACTTAAATGAATATTTCTTTTTTTTTCTTTTTTTTTACCGTCTATATATGTTAATCTCCTAAGGGCATTTTTTTTTATTCTTTTTCTAAATTGCATAACAAAGATATTTTTTCGTATATATTTTATTATTCAATCAATTTACCCCATTGTATTATTTTTTTTATTCCTGTTTATCCTCTCTAATTATTTACTCTATGTGTTCTAATTTTTTTGATCTTCCTTACGCTAATTTGTTTATGTGTGATTGTGCTCTATTACTCTTATCTTTGTTATATATATATGTTATTTTCAGTGATTGTTTATTTCGTTTGTTTAGTATGTTATTTATAGTTATGTAGTGTCTCTTAGGTTGTTATGTGCTTATGTTGATGGTTTCATATGTGAGTGCTCCTGAGGCCTTAATTTTGATGTGTCTCTATATTATTTGTATGTTTGTCTCTTAATGGTAGTTGTAAATGGTTAGTGTCTCTATATGTTGATGTTGCTCTCTAGCTATTATGTTGCTTTGTTAACTGAGTTGCCACTTTTTTCAAGCCTTTTCTAGCCTCCCGCTGAACCCGAATAAGCCCTAATATGGGGTTGTCTACCCTAGGTAATAATGGTATGAGGAATCGATTTGGTGTATATATACAATCTTGCTAGAATGCTTCCGTAATATGAGTTAGTATTTTTATAACCCTTATAAGCACTTCACTCGTCCACTAGACACTTACATTAACCATATACTACTTACACTCCACCCCATAGACACTTACATTGACACTTACACTCACACACATCGATATTTGAGACGCTCAGCATTAACCGTCAGCAATGATGCTCAGCATTAATGCCGCAGCATTGATTGCCCTGCAGCAGTTAATGCCTCACGATTGATTGCCTCAGCATTTAATGGCCTCAGCATTGATGCCTCAGACTTTGAAGGTTCCTCTTTGATGACTCATCTTTGATGACGTCATCTTTTGATACATATCTATATTGATGATTTCATCTTTGAATAAATACCTTTGATGGCTTCATCTCTACCCACATCAGTAGAAACAGAGTTAATATTAATGTCTTCCCCCGTTCATAAGCCGCCACAGGGCGCCGTGTGGCGCCCTCCGCGTGAAGGGCTGACAACCCCCGCACCAAGCGGTGCGACCCCGCCGCGTTTTCCCTGCCCGCCGCGTGCGCCCGAGGCGCCAATTTTTCCGCGTAACCCGCCGCTCGCGTGCGCCCGCAGGCCGCAATATCCCGCGCGAATGAAAAATATATATATACTATAGTCATTCATTTTTATTTCATACTTAAACTTTCAAAGAATTTCTTTTCTAATATACTATGAGTCATATTCAATTTTTTTTAACTTAAACATTTTATAAAAACATTTTCTGAGAGTCTACACTAAAATCTTTACACGACCTAATATTTAACACTATTTATTAACATTATTTTTACTTTATACTTTTTATTATATACTTTTTTACTTTTATAAATTTTTAAAATTGTATGTAGGAAGAAAAAAATTCAGAAATATATATATATTATAAACATTTTATTTACTACAATTGTACGAAATTTATTAAAACATATACTTTACATACCTAAAGCAGTAAAGCATAAAACTAATAGAGGTGTTATTACCTACACCTAGGGGATTAGTATGCTTTAACTTTCTGCTTTACGCTTTAACTTTCTGCTTTACTGCTTTAACTCATGTTTTACTGCTTTAACTTCCTGCTTTACTGCTTTAACTCATGTTTTAAACTGCTTTAACTCTCTGCTTTATATCTGTTTTTAACTCTCTTGCTTTACTGTGTAACGTCTCTGCGTTTGACTGCTTTAACTAATATATTTATTAAATTTCTTTCTCATGTTTATATTTTTTATTTTGTTCGGCTTTGTTATTAAACATTATTTTTATTTTTTTTCTATTTTTATTTTTTTTTAAAGAATTCTTTATTCCTAATTTTGAAACTGTAAGAATAAAAAATTCAGAGTGTTGATATATAAACATTTTATTTTAATAAAATGTACGAAATTTTATTAATAAACATATACTTTACATACCTTAAAAGAGTAAAGCAGTAAACACAATAGAGGTGTTATTACCAAACACCTAGGGGAATTAGTATGCCTTTATTTGACTGCCTTACTGCTTTAACTTTCTGCTTTACTGCTTTAACTCATGTTTTACTTGCTTTAACCTTCTGCTTTACTGCTTTAACTTTCTGCTTTATAACTGCTTTAACTTTCTGCTTATCGTGCTTTAACTTTTGCTGCTTTAACTGTTTAACTCATGTGTTTACTACTTTAGCTCTATTTATAAAGATTATGTTTTTTATTTTATATTAATACTTTTTATTTATTTTTATTTATTATTTTTTTATTTTATTTTATTATTTATTTTACTTATTTTTTATTATCTTATTTTTTATTTTATTTTTATACGTTGTGTAACATTATGTTTTTTATTTTATTTTGTTTTAATACTTTTTATTTATTTTATTATTATTTTTATTTATTTTTTATTATTATTTTATTATTGTTTTTATTATCTTATTTTTATTTTTATTATTTTATACGTAGTGTTATTTTACTTCAGCCTATTGTTAATTAATTATTTAGAACACATCACACACACAACAGCACCACACACACACACTCCACACAGCAACACACACACACACACACACACACACACACATTCACTATGACACTTATACATCACATTTCACTACATGTACACTTGAGAAACATTTCTAAGGTCCTTTTCTTCGTAGCTCCTTCTTTCACTATGATCACTTATACCTCCATTCACTATGACACTTACATTTTGCCCATTACATATACAAATTACAAGCATAAACCGTCCTACATGGAACTCACCACACAGATTTACTTACACACGCAGATTGTACGGTGGATTAGAAGGACCACCATATATATAGTTTACTATAACTTAACTCAACAGAGTTTCTTACTAACTCACATCAACACATCACTAGATTACTTAACACTTATCAGCTATTAATATTATAAAAACAGATTTTAACTTACACTCACACGCAGAATTTACTCTATACACTCACACCACAGTAATTACTTACACTTATACAATCAAATAGATTTATAACTACATCTCACTTAATACATGATTTTACTTACATTCACACACAGATTTACTTATACACTCACAACTATTTCTTCAGATTTCACTATAGCACTCACAGCACAGATTTACTTAACACTCACATATACAGATTTACTTACACTCACACAAGATTTAACTTGACACCACGCAACTCCCATAATTATTCACAATTTATGTTTAAATTCATTAAAATTATGTTTTAATTAAACTACGTACAACATCCATCGATGATACGTATATGCAATATAGGAAATTATTTCAAAAGTTCTTAAAAACTTTCTAATAAAGGAAATTATCACAAATATGAACGATCAATAGCTTCTTAACTGATAGTTGTTCTTTGTTTTAAGAACTTTATATACGAAGTTGTTAATGTAACTTATTAATAAAACATATGAAATTAATATGAAAACACCTATTTTAAATCTCTTAAAGCAATAAATCAGTAATCAAACTAAGCCCCTAGCAACCCCTCTACACCAAGCTATGTCACGTTTGTCTTATTCTCCGCACTTAAAACGTAACATCAGCTGTACACCATTTTATAGGTACGAAAAATAAAAAATAATTTCTTCTCTGCTAACGTAAAATATGTCATTTTATTAAAATCTTTCTAAGTTTCTTATTACAAATACATTATTGACACTTACATTCTATATATTCGCTCGAATGTTAACTAAAATATTTCATCAAATTTTCTAACGATTTCAGTATTTTTCTTTCCTTCATTATTATTATATCTATGTACATTGACAACCCTGTCCATCACGTAAGAAAACACAACTTATATCCGCACCAGCTTATCCATTAACAGATACGGTTAATTAATCTGCCCACCTGCACCTCTTTCTTTGGCTTTAAGGGCATGTAGTAAGATTTTTTTGAAATTATTAGCTTCCTTAGGGTCTAAAATTTAGGATAATCCTTTTTGTACCCGGGGCGATTTAAAGTCATCTTCCTAATTCTCCGGAGGGTACAGATATTAGCTTCAAGCTGACCTTTTTCTGTAAAAGGTGGTGTAATAACTACGTTAGGCCTAAATGTAGGCCAAAATTTACTTAGGATAAACCTTTTAGTATCCCAGGCTGATTTAAGCTCTAATACTGAGGTCAAAGGTATTTCTCCAGTATAGACAAGAATCGACAATCAATGTTATTATTATTTTTATAAATATATTTCAACTGAAACATGCTGGATCGGTAAGATCCTTTACGCAGGTAAGAAGGAAATGTTTAGCCTTTCTTGTGAGTGGGCGGAGTAATCCTTATCTCTGATAGTACCTCGTATGTGATTCGGTCGAGGAATTAATTTTATTCGCTTTTAGGTTATAGAAAAACATGTTTTCATATACCTGAACCTTATCTCGTGATGGATGAAAATTATATTGGAGGTTGCGTGTTTTAGATCCAAATCATTTTAAAATCATATACTCGTTTTGGCTCTTAAGCGGTGCACAAGTTCTCTGATTTGTAATAAAATGCCTATTTCACTAGTGTATATCATGTTATTCCCTAACATTGTATACCTCCAATACAAGACTTGTCCAGTGGGAAAATCAAGACCGGATATAAGGGTTTATTCTTATATAAAGAAATACCCGAATTGGATTTGAATTTTTTAAAGTGTGCCACCCAATCTTCACCCTGTTACTTCTAATACAAAGCGTATTTCGTGAGTCCCAGCATGAATTAACTTTGTAATATGTTAACACACTGAAGAGTGGCTTACAGAATACTTTAACCAAGCTCAGCCTTAAACTGGACCGAAACAGTTATTAGCCTGGTAATATTGCCCAGGCATAAAGCAACTTACTCTAGCAGTTTATATAAACACCAAAACCTAATCAATTTGGAAGTTAGATTATGGGAGAGAAATAATGAAACATCAGTATTGAACCTACATCATTTGGATTCTACATTTCAGGCCTATCGCAGATGAAAAATATATGTTAGAGGTACGTAAGCGCATGTTTATATATTACAGCTGAAGAAGACATATGTGTTTATCTAATTTGTAAACGTAGTTCATATGCATGTTATAACCAAGAATATCTTACGCATTTTAAGATAATCCACTGATAACGATATGATCCTAACGGTATCTTATCGACCGCTTCCAAAAGTTCTAGTAGAACGTACAGACATTCATGTTATGCTACTTAGAAAACAATGGAAAGAAAGTATTTATGCAGGTGACAGAAATGTAAATATATATCTATGATATCTGAGCGGGACTTTTTACGTACTTGTGTTAACTGAAGGTATTACGAGACATCGAAAACTAATAAAGTCATCGATAATCGAATATGTAATATGATTGGCATATCCTGCAAAGATTTGAGAATTTTCAATATAAAAATAATCATAAACGCTTTATAAAAATGTAGTGTGGAAGTGTATATATAGATATATTCCTGTATTATATTTGAATGTGATATGTTGACAAATCATTGTATATACTTTCATTTTACCTTATATATAATATATATATACTGTATATATATATATTATATTTATTATAATATATATATATATATATATATATATATTATAAATATTATATATATATAATTATATATAATTTGTATTATATATATATTGATATATTATATATATTATATATATAGTATATATATATATATATTATAATATATATATAGATTACTGGTAAAGATAATGATTTGTATAAATTCTAATTATATAGGTTAAGTTTTTTATTATCTTATTTTTAACTTTCTTAAGTAAATATTAGACTGTATGTTAAAGTTTAATGAACGAAAACCCAGGTTCAGGATATGAAAAAACATCGTTTTTCATACCTAAAAGCGATAATAATTCTCGACCAATCACATAGAAGGCATATAGGAGATAAGTGATTACTACCGTCCCACTCACAAAAAGGTAACTCAATCTTCTTCTTAAACTGCTTAAAGGATCTTACCGTTTCAAGCATGTTTAGTTTGAAATATATTTATAACATAATAATAACTATTGATTCCTCGATTCCTGTCTAATACTTTGGAATTACCTTTTGACTAGTATTTAGGCTTAAATCAGCCTGGGATACTAAAAGGTTTATCCTAAATTAGGATAACCTAAATTTAGGCCTAACGTAGTTATTGCACCATACATTTTACAGAAAAGGTCAGTTTTGAAATATAATTTTGACCGGGAATTAGGCTTAATTCGCCCCGGGGTACAAAAATTATTATCC
>JABUQX010095160.1:0-5000 GCA_015478945.1 Trachelipus rathkii
TTCAGTGATAGATCACTGCCATTCTTCACTTGGAAGTGGGCATGGAGGACAGCAAAGAACATTGAAACGAGCTGTGAGAAAGATACGTGTTTCCAACTACAAGTTAGTAAAGAATACTGCCTACAGGCGTATCCCAGCTAAAGTTAAAGGTCCAGGCCTCCAAAAGCCGAAATCAACAGATGGCCTCTTCCTTATACTCCGTTTTCTAGAGTACACGTGGATAGTATAGGAAAACTTCCCACCTGTTCAATTTCAGGTGCCAAACACATTCTCGTATTCAGAGATGTTTTGACTCGCTATTGCGAGTTAGTCGCCTGTAAATCAAGAACTAGTCAAGAATTTGCTCAAGCTTTACAAGAAAGGGTGATATGTCGGCATTCGAGCCCAGAGAAATACTAGCTTCGGATAATGCCCCAGAATTTACCTCAGCTGCCTTCAAAGAGCTATGTAAAGCTTGGAGGATAAAAAAAGTTAATATTCTGCCCTATAAACCAAAAATGGGGTGGTTGAAAGATTGAATGCGGATATAGAAAATTTCCTCCGTCATTTTGTCAAAGACAATCATCGAGATTGGTCAAAATACTTATCTTTTGCTCAAATAGCTATTAACACATCGTATAATCGATCAATTGGATCATCTCCACATTTCGTCCTACATGGATATATAAAAAGACTTCCCTACGAGATGCGAGATTATGTCTCTCCATTTACAAATAGATCTGAAAAAAGAAAATTCATTTCGGATGAAGTAGATGTCGTAGTGGAAAGAATGGAAGCAATAAGAGACTTAGCAAGAGAAAGTCTAGAAAAAGAAACAATTAAAGCTATGGAACAGCAGCACAAACATGCCACACAAAGAGAATTGAAAGTGGGCGATTATGTTTTTGTGAATGCTATAAAGAAACCAGAACAAAGTTCTAAATTAAATAGAAGATTTGAAGGACCTTTTATTGTAAATCAGATAAAAGAGCCAAATAAGCTTATGCTTTCGTGTTTAAATTCAACGAAATTATTTCCGGTTCACCGGGATAATGTAAAGATAATTCCAGTAGAAAAGATTACAGAATCTCACTTTTCTTTTGATAATGATGAGATTTGGAATCCAGATGCTATTCAAGAAACATTGGATTCCCCAAAAGATTCAACAGAAAGAACAAGTATGGAACCTGAAGAAGTAGACCGACAGGAAGATGATCAAGAATCTCCAACCACTTCTTCTTGGATTCCTCCTAATTTTTATGATGAACAAAACGTTATACCAGAGGATTCAGCACAAGAACAACAGAATCCAGTAGTAGAAACACAAACTTCTTGTAATCAAATAATACCTGATACTCCTCAAGGAAGTAGATTGATGAATTCTACTCCCCAAACAAGAACTCAAGTAAGAGAGTATAGACCATCTTTGTCACCAATCAGACAAGAGGATTCATATATTTCAGATAGTTCTGAACATGAGGAACAGCCTGTCATTGCAGAAGTACAAGAGGATACTTTGGTAACAAATATGCCAGGTTCCGCTGAAGCACTTCCCAAAGATGATGAGGTAACACCTCCAGAAGAAATTATGGATATATCAGCGTCTGAAGGCACAAGAGATGATAGAAAAGAAGATCCGTCGTATAGACCTCACCAGCAATTCAGAGGTCCGAGGGATGTGGAACCGAGGGTTACAAGAAGTCAAACAAGACAAAGAGAGCAAGAATCTCTTCCACCTCTACCACCAAGAACAACAAAGGAGTCATCTGAAACAGAATTACAGAGACCTCCAGTTGTTTTGCCATTGGAAATGACTAGAAGAGGGAATAGGCTCTACTATTTGCCTCCTAAGAGTTAAAAACTCTTAAACTTTGTAATAATTTTTGTAAATAAATTCTTAGATTTTATTTGTGTTCATAACCTTTAGGTTTAAGTTTTATATTTTCCATTACAATATATTGCTACAAAACACTCTTTTAATTTTATTTACCTTAGTATAGGTATATATATTTTATTATGTCCGTTACGAATTGGAAAAAAAAATTTCCCCCAGGGGTCATTCTTTTCTTTTGAAACTAAAAAACCATAAAAAAAAAAAATTAGAAAAATTTATTTTTTATTAGTAATATATTTTTTTTTATTATTATTTTTATTTTAAAAAGAAAACAAAATAAAAATCGAAAATTAAAAATAATATTAATATTAGGAATAATAAAAATATAATCAGAATTGTTTATTTAAATATTAAGAATCTTTTTAAATTTTTAATTTAATTAATATTAGCTTTAAGCTATATAATCAACTTGCTTTTATTAATATAAGTTTTTTCAATTTTGATTTTAATTCAGAATTAGCCTTATGCTATGCTATATAATCAGCTTTTATTAATAGTAAGAAACTTTTTTATAATCAGAATGCTATAATTTTTAAGTTTTCACTTAAAGCTTCTTTAATTTTAATTTTCATTTTAATTATAATCAGAATGTTAAAAGCTTACTTATTTTAGTTTAATTATCAGAAACCTATCAAACCTGATTTCATTTTATGAAGTTCATTTTATTTTCAATTATCAGAGAACTATCAAACTTGATTTCATTTATAAAATTTATTATCAGAGACATATCAAACTTGATTCAAATTTTAAAATTTTAAAATTTTAAATTAATTTAATTCTAGTATAATTAACGTTATTGTTAAATGGATTTAATATATTTAACTCCTTATTATTTTAATTTTCTTTAATGAAACGGCGACCTAAACTTATTAAACTTAAAGAACAGTTAAAGTCAAATACCCGAACATTAACAGAATTTCAAATTAACTTACAAAAATTAATTGAATTTCAAAACAGATCACTTGCAACCCACAACATACTTAATCAACTAGGTAGTATCAAATCATTACTTACATTAGTTGAACACTCAGTTAACAGTATTACAATGATACATCAATTAGTTATCACTTCATTACAACTAGCTAAAAACAAAATAACTAATGATCAACTTTATTCACCCATCTTTTTATTACAATATACTAGAAATGACACAAACTACCAAACTACATCCAATTATACCATTAGAAGCATCAACATATCATTCATTTTTGACATACTCATGGACTATAAAATCAACCACTAACCCATACGAATTAATTACATTAATTCCATTCATTTCAAATGAAAAATTTATTTCATATAAACTAATTCCATTCCCAACATTCATTCCTTTTAATGAAACATCCGTTCGAATAATTTATAATACACCGAATAATTATCTTTTCGTTTTATGGACAGAGAAAATATACTTATTTGCGGAATTCAGTTCACGACTATTGTCGCAACATAGGGAAAACAGCAGTTTGCCCTCAATCACAACCTTTTACATCCATTGATGACAAATCATGCTTGCTATCGCTTCTGCTATACTACTAATTTCTCATCATGTCCTATAACTATTTTTAAATCAAAAGAACCCTTCACAGTAACCCTAGGACATTTCACTATTATATCTTTTGCAGAAAAAATTAGAGCTTCTATATCCTGCGAAAGACCCCATTCAGTACAGCATATAAATAATTTTATTTTCAATATTCCTCACGGTTGTACTTTTACCTCTGCTAATTATCAATTTAAAAACCCCATTCATTTAGAGAAGAATATTTCATTAACTTCGTTAATTGCTCAATCTGATAAAGTTTTATTTCATGTTGCTTTAACAAATATTTCTTCAGTATTATTCCCAAAATTTCAAATAATGAAAGAAGTTCAGTGGAATAAGAGACTGGACAGTATTAATAATACCATCCACCCATTAACTCCTTATCTTTCTCAAGTTAAATTAATTCCATATATCGGTGGAGCTAGTATTATTTTATTCATTTTCATCATAGTGATTATTTATTTGACTTGGTCTTATAGAAAAGCATTGTGTAGAAATGTTTGAAAGAATTAAATCAAGGACCCTATATTCCATTGCATAATATACCCATGCTTCAACCCTTCCATTAGAGGTAACCCCAGTTCAAAATTCCCCACAGAATCAAATTGAAATTGAACCCTTGGTACAACCTCCCATAAAATTTAGGCAATCATTAATACCCAAACCTCCTATGCCACCACCTATTCCATATAGACAATCTACTTCACAAGAAGTGGAATTATATTCTAATATCGCTAACTTGGACTAATATCCTTTCTACATGACTAATACCCTTTCTGAATTTATTTTGAATTGTATGTTTATAATTTTAATTTTTTGAAGGCAGAGTCCTTATTGTAAAATATATTTCACAATATATGAAATCAAGAAACTAGGTTTATTGATATTAAAAACTTATAATTCAAAAACAAATTCTTGCTTCGATTCCATTGCAACATTTTTTGTTTAACTAACTTTTCTCTTAATATCTTTTTTACGACCTGAATCAACACTTCTTTAAGCTTTTGGATCGTAAAACTGGAGCCAAGATTTCGAAATAAGTCTGTGAATCATGATTCCCAAATTCAGGAATAAATCCATTCCTAATCCATTCCTAAATCCAAATAGGAATATTCCAAATGGATTTAAATTTGGATTTGTATTTGAAAATCCTTTTGGACTTCAAGTCAGAAAGAGAGAGAGAGAAACATGGGGAAAGAGAGGGAATACATTTCAGGGAGTTAGAGAGAATAGAGTAGGGGACGAGAGGGATCATGGGGAAAGCAATCTTTTATAAAGGCTTGATCATAGGAGAATTCATTCGTTCGGGTCTATCACTTACTTAGATAACAGCTAAAGAATTAGCTCTAGGTATTGTTGTTAGAGGCGCGAAAAAATTAAATATAAAGTTTCTTTGAAGAGGAAACATTTATAATATGCATTATTTAAGATATTATATATATATATATATATTCATATATATATATATATATATATATATAGTTATATATATATATATATATATATATATATATATATATATATATATATTATATATATTATATATATATATATATATATATATATATATATATATATATATAT
>JABUQX010095160.1:7500-17500 GCA_015478945.1 Trachelipus rathkii
GAAGCCAAAGTGTTTTTTTTTCTTTTTTTGAGTGAATTAAAAAATAAGTGTTTTTTTTTTTTAATTTATCGAAAATCCGTGATTTAAGGAAAACATAATTAATAATTATCAAAGTGAGGTAAAACCTTTTAGATAAAGACCCGGACCACCCAGAAAAGGGTACTAAGACCAAAGGTCACCAAAGGTCACCAAAGGTCACCAGAGGTCAAAGATCACCAAAGGTCACCGAAAGGTCACCGACCCAGAAATCACCTTAATTGATCCCAAATACAGAAAATCATGTTATTTTTGATCTAAAACATTAGAAAATTATTTCTTTGACCTAAAAAATAACAGAATTGTTATATTTAGATACAGAAAATTGAAAATTCATTTTACTGACCTTAAATATTTTAAAAATTATTCTACCGCAACAGAGATTATAGAAACCACAAATTAATGGAAGAATAAAATTGTTGGTATATAAATTGATTGATTTCAACCTAGAGAACATTTAATAGAAGAATATTCAACTTTGAAGAACATTAGAACAAATAAGGGTCACAACCTTTGACAAAGAAGAACAAATAAGTTGACCTTTAACATTTAAGAATCAACTATCTTCTTAAAATTCTTAATTACAGTACAGAAAACTAATTAAATATAATTATCAAATAGAACTTTGATATTTTTAAATAATTTTGAAAGAAAATTATTTTTATTTTTGAACTTAGACCTTTGATATTTTTTTTTTTAAATAATTTTGAAAGAAAATTATTTTTATTTTTGAACTTAGAAATATTGAACTAAAGTGATTAAATTTTAAATTTTTAAATTTAATAGTGAATAACTATAGACAGTTTTTAAATTTAATAGTGAATAAATATTTTCTTTGAACATAGAAAATTTTTGAAAAATATTTGAAAACAGTTTGAATATTTTTGAAATATTTTGAAAAAAAAATATTTTGAGACTTTAGTTTTTTTTTTATTTTAGAAACATTTTGAGAACTTAGTGTTTTTTTTTTATTTAATTAAAGAAACATTATAGTGTCTTAACAATCAAATAGAATTATTTAATAGTTCAGAAACTTTATAAATTGATTAACTTGAATTAATTAAAGTTTAATCATGACTATGTTTGAACCAATAGTCTTTACAGTCTTCGTATTTTCTACATTGTTTCTCATTCTCTGCTACCTGGTTCAAAGGGCTATAGCCGGACCAGTTGACCCTAATGGAGCTTCAGGAGGAGCTGAAGGAGATAATAAAGACTTAGAAAATAAAGATTCAACAGAGAACAGGGATGAGAACATGGATGATATAAATAAAGAAGACAATACAGAAGATATTAATAAAGATGAAGAACATGATATAACAGAAATGAAGACTACTGATGAACAGAAAACAGAAGAGAATACTGGGACTAAACCCAAGATAAGGGAACCCACACAAAAGGATATGGGACTTCCTCCAGTATATCCACCTCCTTCTAACATTGATACAATGTCATTAAACCCAAATCAGAGAACAGCTTGGGATTGGCACCAACCAGGGAAGACAGAAATTAAAGAAAAAATACCTAAGGTGTTCCAAAAGACAAATGTTTTGGACAATACCTTTAATATTCATTTAAAGACAGCGGGGGCTACACCCCCTTAAAAAGAAAATTTACCCTTCCTGGAATGGCCAAACAGAAATTTTTAATAATAGAAGTGAGTTTAGTGAAACTTGGGGTCAGAACAAACCAAGTGAAACTCTATATGGAGAACAACCTCAGAATCCGTGGGGACCATCCCAAAATATTTTAAATAATCCTTAAGTATGCAGCCACCTCCCACAGGCTGGCAACAACCCCTTCCTACAATGCAACCTGTTTACAATCCGTATCCATATGGACCCCCTTATGGAGGATATTACCCAAGTAATGTGTTTACACCTGCATTTCCAGAAATACCCAAAGATTTAAAATTGTATGGAAGAAATACCAAGACACAAGTCTGGGTAGGGATTAAATTTGAAGATTACCTCACTACGTTGCAAGAGAAGATACGCACGTTAGGCCTAATAACTGAACGACAGAAAATAGACTTTACTAAGACTACAATCTCTTCTGATTTCACATCAGAGGCCCGCCAATATATTTTGAAAGATAGTAGCTTTTCTAGGTGCAAGACCCTAGAAGACTTTTTGATTCAATTAAAGATTTTTCTCAAGCCAGAAAAAGCTGAGACAATCTTCTGTTTATTGAAACAGTTCATGAAATTTACGAGGAAGCCACATGTAACTCTTACTGAATTCATGTTGGACTTGAAGAATCTCTTATGGGAATATCAGAGAAAACTCATCGATATCGAGACTTTGGATTTACTTCTCAACAGATAAATATCTTAATTATGACTAAGATATTAGAGAGTATGGAAGAGCTTAGAGATCACAAAAGACTACGAGAAAAAGTATTAAAGATTTTTAATCCTGACTTAAGTTTCGTAGAAATTTTGGAGAAACTTAGCCAGATAGAAGAAGGAGTCTTGTTCCAAACTAACCATAGAGCAGAACCAGATAGAAGAAATACAGCTAGAGTATTCTATACAGAGAACAACAGCACTAATAATAGTGAAGTTAGAAAAGAAAGAACTACGTATAACCCTTCCATGAAGAACAAGAGCATGGAATGGAGAAATAAAAAGAATACTTCTAAATTTTCAGGGAAAAGGACAAGCCCTTCTCCAAATATAAGACCTAACAAGGGAATAGTTAAGAAACTTTCCAGCAAAGAGATAAAGTCAATGGACTATTGTCTTAAATGTGAGTCTCTGGGTCATCATTCCAAAAACTGTGGTTGGAATACAACATATTGCAGAGTATGTTGGAAATTCCATGCCAGGGGTTCGACGTCTAATTGTAGGAATGCCCCTGTGTGGATCCCTAAAGAAAATGAAAATAATATGGTAATACCATATAATAACCCCACTGATTTTGATAATGGGGTTAAAGCTCGAAAAGTCGAGATAAAAAATGACTTAAATATAAGAAAGACTAACTCTTACTCAAAGAATGAGCGTAGCTATCAAGGTAAGAGTCCTAAGAAAACTACTAGAGTTCATTTGATTTCAAATCATCAAGTTGATCCAGAACATGAAGAAATATCTGGAACTGAAGATGATGACGAAGAGATTGAACAGTTTTTTACACCCGATCTCTCTGCAAGAGAGGAAAATTTTTAGTTTCCGGCAAAGATTTAAATGAAGAAATGGTAAATAGAACAGTAATTAAAGAAAATATTCCAAGTTTAAAGAAGAGAGATGTTTTAGTAACATCCAGCTTCTTTGGTGTAGGTATTAGACCCCCAAAATTGGGATGTCATTATTTTTTGTCAATATTTTTGACTCCAGCAAAAGGTCAGAACGAGGTTGAAGTTCATAGCCTACTAGATTTAGGGAGCACAACCTGTTTGATTTCGTTGGATAGATTAAAGGAAATAGAAAGAGAAGGAAGATTTAAACTGTCTCTTAAAGCGGCTAATATTATAGTCCAAGGGATTGGAACACAGATGATCCATCCTATAGGAGAAGTTGATCTACTTTTGAGACTACACCAACAGTATTACCCAGTTACCTTTTTAGTGTGTAAAACTGAAAGCACTGGAGCTTGGAATGGAATTTTATTAGGTACAAGTCTTTTAGCTACTCTACCTATAACAATAGACCTTTCTTCATCACATTTAAATCTTAAAGAAGAGGATAACGAAATGAAAGTCAAAATCTTTGCCAAGTTAGGAAGTTACTTTCTCATGAATCAAGATGAAAAGATAACTACAAAGACAGAAATTAATAAAGGCTCAATTGAAAAGCCTACACAGAGATTAATTAATAGAGGCTCAATTGAAAAGCCTACACAGAAATTAATTAATAAAGGCTCCATTGAAAAGCCTACACAGAGATTAATTAATAAAGGCTCATTGAAGAAGCCTACAAAGACATTAATTAATAAAGGCTCATTGAAGAAGCCTACAACGACAATAATTGATAAAGGCTCATTGAAGAAGCCTACAAAGACAGATATAAAGAATAATAATGTTGTTCTTCAAGAGAACATAGAAAATTCACAACTTCTTTCAGTTGAAGAAGGACCTTTAATAGCAGATGAAGAAACAGAAGTTCAATTGTTATTAATAGAAGAAACAATGGCACCTGCTCACTCTTATGGTTATTTGAAAGTCAGACCTGAGAATAAAAGAGATGTGAAACTGGAAAAGAAGTGTTTAATAACACCTGCTTTTTCCTTAGGACCATTATATTTTGCTAATACTGTATGCCCAGTAAGAAACAATGAAGTTATCTTGAGTTATATTAATTTAAGTGACAAACCTTTTTATTTAAGAAGAAATAAATATATAGGGAAATGTCATCCTATTTTAAAAATTAATGAAAAAGAATATTTTAATAAAACTGTTACTGCTACAGAAAATAAGCACATAGGATCTACTTGTATAGTAACCTGCTCAGAGAATCTGTCAGATAAACAGTTGAAAAATGCATACAGAGAGATTATAACAGAAAATTTAAGTAAAGAAGATGCAGATGTATCTATTTTACAGAAACCTGAGCATTTAGAAGAACTGTTGGACTTGTTAATGGAATATAAGGACGTCATTGCTTTAGACGATGATGCAGTTCCTGTTTGCCCTACACAGAAGTTTGAAATAGAACTTATACCAGATGCTCCAAAGGTCATTTTTAGAAAACAGTATCGTCTCCCACATCGCTATTTGGAAGACATAGATAATTTTACAGATGCAGCTTTAAAGAAAGGATATATTAAAGCTTGTTATTCGCCACATAGTTCACCTCTATTGGTGGTGGCCAAGAAGAATTCAAACAAACCTCGTGTCTGCATTGACTATAGGTACTTGAACTCTTTCAGTATACCAGATGTGTACCCATTGCCCTCCATAGATGACATATTCTCGTCTCTAGGAGGCAGTACCATTTTCACTAGTTGTGATTTAATCGACGCGTACCATTCTCTCGAAGTAGAGGAGGAAACACAGAAATTAATGGCATTTAGAACCAGAAAAGGCTTATTCTGCCCAACCAGATTATTATTTGGGCATAGAAATGCCCCTAGTATTTATGCAAGAACGATGCAAGTCGCGTTGAACCATTTATTAGGACCTATTGCCCAAGTGTATTTAGATGATGTCTTAATCATGGGTAAAAATAAGGCAGAACATTTTGAAAACTTAAAGAAAGTTTTTACTGCATTTAGAGAAAACAAGTTAAGAGTTAAATTGACCAAATGTCATTTTCTACAGACCTCAGTACTCTATTTAGGATTTAAAATAGGTAGAGACGGAATTTCACCGGATCCAGCGAAGATTGAATCGATGAAGAGTTTCGTCCCCCCAACAAGTGTTAAAGAAACACAATCCTTATTAGGATTTTTCTCGTATTTTCGCTTTTTAATTAGTGATTTTGCACTAATTGCGAAACCATTATATAACTTAATAAAGAAGAATGTTAAGTTTGAATGGAAAGAAGAACACCAAAAGGCATTTGAGCTCTTAAAAGAGAAACTCGTGGTGCAACCTCAGTTAACTTTTCCAGATTATTCAAAGCCATTCTTTATAGGTACAGATGCCTGTGACTATGGAATAGGAGGAGTTCTTTACCAACTTTCAGATGATGGCAAAGAAAAGCCACTATCGTTTGTTTCAAGAGTGTTAAGGGGCAGCGAATTAAACTACGATACCATAGAAAAGGAATGTTTGGCTGTTGTCTTTTCACTTCAGAAGTTCAAGAATACAGTGTTTGGTTACCCCATCACTATATTAACTGATAACCAACCTCTTTGCTTTATCTTTAGAAATAAAGCAGACTGGACGGTTGGCCCGCTGGAATTTATTTGTTAATAGTTTTTCACCAACTATAAAATATAAGACGGGAAAAACAAACATACCGCCTGACTATTTGAGTAGGCACCCAGCAAAAGCTCCAAACGTTTATTTCTTTAAAGGAGAAAAGAAGCCGATGCTACCAAGAAAAGATTTTATTTTAACGAAAGAAACTTTTAATAGGGAACAAGAAAATTGCCCTAGATTAAAAGAATTAGTTAAGTGGGCTAAAGAAAACCCTAATACTTATCCACACATTTTCCATAAGAAAGTGTTGTACTATGCAACCAGAAAGGAACCATATGTAATACAAGTACCAGATAGCATGATCTACTCAGTGATAGATCATTGCCATTCTTCACTTGGAAGTGGGCATGGAGGACAGCAAAGGACTGAAAAACGAGTTAGAGAAAGATACGTGTTTCCAAATCTAAGCAAGTTAGTAAAAGAATACTGCTCACAGGAGTACTGTTCTCAGTTAAAGGTCCCAGGCCTCCAAAAGCAGAAATAAACAGATGGCCTCTTCCTTATACTCCGTTTTCTAGAGTACACGTGGATAGTATAGGAAAACTTCCCACATGTTCAATTTCAGGTGCCAAACACATTCTCGTATTCAGAGATGTCTTGACTCGTTATTGCGAGTTAGTCGCCTGTAAATCAAGAACTAGTCAAGAATTTGCTCAAGCTTTACAAGAAAGAGTAATATGTCGGCATTCGAGCCCAGAAATACTAGCTTCGGATAATGCCCCAGAATTTACCTCAGCTGCCTTCAAAGAACTATGTAAAGCTTGGAGGATAAAAAAAGTTAATATTCTGCCCTATAAACCAAGCCAAAATGGGGTGGTTGAAAGATTGAATGCGGATATAGAAAATTTCTTCCGTCATTTTGTCAAAGACAATCATCGAGATTGGTCAAAATACTTATCGTTTGCTCAAATAGCAATTAATACATCTTATAATCGATCAATTGGATCATCTCCACATTTCATCCTGCATGGATATATAAAAAGACTTCCCTACGAGATGCGAGATTATGTCTCTCCATTTACAAATAGATCTGAAAAAAGAAAATTCATTTCGGATGAAGTAGATGTCGTAGTGGAAAGAATGGAAGCAATAAGAGACTTAGCAAGAGAAAGTCTAGAAAAAGAAACAATTAAAGCTATGGAACAGCAGCACAAACATGCCACACAAAGAGAATTGAAAGTGGGCGATTATGTTTTTGTGAATGCTATAAAGAAACCAGAACAAAGTTCTAAATTAAATAGAAGATTTGAAGGACCTTTTATTGTAAATCAGATAAAAGAGCCAAATAAGCTTCGTGTTTAAATTCAACGAAATTATTTCCGGTTCACCGGGATAATGTAAAAATAATTCCAGTAGAAAAGATCACAGAATCTCATTTTTCTTTTGATAATGATGAGATTTGGAATCCAGATGCTATTCAAGAAACATTGGATTCCCCAAAAGATTCAACAGAAAGAACAAGTATGGAACCTGAAGAAGTAGACCGACAGGAAGATGATCAAGAATCTCCAACCACTTCTTCTTGGATTCCTCCTAATTTTTATGATGAACAAAACGTTATACCAGAGGATTCAGCACAAGAACAACAGAATCCAGTAGTAGAAACACAAACTTCTTGTAATCAAATAATACCTGATACTCCTCAAGGAAGTAGATTGATGAATTCTACTCCCCAAACAAGAACTCAAGTAAGAGAGTATAGACCATCTTTGTCACCAATCAGACAAGAGGATTCATATATTTCAGATAGTTCTGAACATGAGGAACAGCCTGTCATTGCAGAAGTTCAAGAGGATACTTTGGTAACACCACTTGCAGAAGGAACTGTAGGGGAAAATGTGCCAAGTTCCGCTGAAGCACTTCCCAAAGATGATGTGGTAACACCTCCAGAAGAAATTATGGATATATCAGCGTCTGAAGGCACAAGAGATGATAGAAAAGAAGATCCGTCGTATAGACCTCACCAGCAATTCAGAGGTCCGAGGGATGTGGAACCGAGGGTTACAAGAAGTCAAACAAGACAAAGAGAGCAAGAATCTCTTCCACCTCTACCACCAAGAGCTGATAAAACAACAAAGGAGCCATCTGAAACAGAATTACAGAGACCTCCAGTTGTTTTGCCATTGGAAATGACTAGAAGAGGGAATAGGCTCTACTATTTGCCTCCTAAGAGTTAAAAACTCTTAAACTTTGTAATAATTTTTGTAAATAAATTCTTAGATTTTATTTGTGTTCATAACCTTTAGGTTTAAGTTTTATATTTTCCATTACAATATATTACACAAAACACACCTTTTACCTTTTTCTATTCTTAATCTTTTAGTATAGGTATATATATTTTTATTATGTCCGTTACGAATTCGGAAAAAAAATTTTCCCCCAGGGGTCATTCTTTTCTTTTGAAACTAAAAAACCATAAAAAAAAATAGAAAAATTTATTTTTTATTAGTAATATATTTTTTATTATTATTTTTTATTTTAAAAAGAAAACAAAATAAAAATCGAAAAATTTCGTTTTAATATTAGAATAATAAAAATATAATCAGAATTGTTTATTTAATATTAAGAATCTTTTTAAATTTTAATTTTAATTAAGTATTAGCCTTAAGCTATATAATCAACTTGCTTTTATTAATATTAAGTTTTTTCAATTTTGATTTTAATTCAGAATTAGCCTTATGCTATGCTATATAATCAGCTTTTATTAATAGTAAGAAACTTTTTTATAATCAGAATGCTATAATTTTTAAGTTTTCACTTAAAGCTTCTTTAATTTTAATTTTCATTTTAATTATAATCAGAATGTTAAAAGCTTACTTATTTTAGTTTAATTATCAGAAACCTATCAAACCTGATTTCATTTTATGAAGTTCATTTTATTTTCAATTATCAGAGAACTATCAAACTTGATTTCATTTATAAAATTTATTATCAGAGACATATCAAACTTGATTCAAATTTTAAAATTTTAAAATTTTAAATTAATTTAATTCTAGTATAATTAACGGTAACTTTAAAAAGAATTTAATACATTTAATTAATTATTTTAATTTTTCTTTAATGAAACGGCGACCTAAACTTATTAAATAAAAGTAATAATTATTTCAGCCAAGAATGAAATGAAAATTTAACAGAATTCCAAATTAACTTACAAAAATTAATTGAATTTCAAAACAGATCACTTGCAACCCACAACATACTTAATCAACTAGGAAGTATCAAATCATTACTTACATTAGTTGAACACTCAGTTAACAGTATTACAATGATACATCAATTAGTTATCACTTCATTACAACTAGCTAAAAACAAAATAACTAATGATCAACTTTATTCACCCATCTTTTTATTACCATATATACTAGAAATGACACAAACTACCAAACTACATCCAATTATACCATTAGAAGCATCAACATATCATTCATTTTTGACATACTCATGGACTATAAAATCAACCACTAACCCATACGAATTAATTACACTAATTCCATTCATTTCAAATGAAAGATTTATTTCATATAAACTAATTTCATTCCCAACATTCATTCCTTTTAATGAAACATCCGTTCGAATAATTTATAATACACCGAATAATTATCTTTTCGTTAATTATAAACAGAGAAAATATACTTATTTGCGGAATTCAGTTCACGACTATTGTCGCAACATAGGGAAAACAGCAGTTTGCCCTCAATCACAACCTTTTACATCCATTGATGACAAATCATGCTTGCTATCGCTTCTGCTTAACTATACTACTAATTTCTCATCATGTCCTATAACTATTTTTAAATCTAAAGAACCCTTCACAGTAACCCTAGGACATTTCACTATTATATCTTTTGCAGAAAAAATTAGAGCTTCTATATCCTGCGAAAGACCCCATTCAGTACAGCATATAAATAATTTCATTTTCAATATTCCTCACGGTTGTACTTTTACCTCTGCTAATTATCAATTTAAAAACCCCATTCATTTAGAGAAAAATATCTCCTTAACTTCATTAATTGCTCAATCTGATAAAGTTTTGTTTAATTTTTTAACTCATGTTGCTTTACCGAATATCTCTTCAGCATTATTCCCAAAATTTCAAATA
>JABUQX010095160.1:25000-30000 GCA_015478945.1 Trachelipus rathkii
TGTCAAAAGCTTTTGTGAAATCTAAAAATAATAGCAGGGAAGAGTCTTTATTTTCTATATTTCTGTAAAGTTTTTCGGTTAAGCAAATGAGGGGATCAGCAGTTGAAGCGTCCTTTTCTAAATCCAAATTGTGAATCGCTGAGAATGTTGTTTGATATAAAATATTCTGTTAACTGATTGAAAACTATTTTTTCAAATATTTTACTAATCGTGTTTGTGATAGCAATTGGTCTGTAAAATTTTGCTAGGCAAAGGTCTCCTTTTTTAGGTATAGGGATCACTTTTGCAGTCTTGAATATATTTGGGTAAATTCCTGTCAAAAATGATTCATTGAACAAGTATTTTAAAGTGGTGGCTATTTTGTTGGCAGCGAGTTTGAGGATGTGATTGGGGAGGGAATGAACATCACATTTTTTGTTTTTTAATCCGGCGATTACCTTCTTTACCTCCGAGACAGTGATGGGTATAAAGGAAAAATGAGACTCGTAGTCTGGGAGAAAAGTTTCATATGATGTTTGACTAGGGGGTTTGTCTCTCAAGATTTGCTTACCGACGTTTACGAAATATTCGTTTGGTCCGTCTGCGATCTTATTTTGGTTGGTTGTTAACTGATTGTTTAAATTCAGTTCTTTTATACATTGTGAGTTTTTTTTGTTATTGTTGATTAATTTATTGATTAAACCCCAAGTGGCTTTCGAGTCTTTGTTGAAATCCTGGAATTTGTTAGAGTAGTATTTTCTCTTTGCTTTCTTAAGAACTGCCTTTAATTGTTTATCATATGTGTTATACACTTGGAATGGTATAATTTTGTTTTTATAGTTTCGGTAGAGTTTATGTTTTTGGTTGATAGAGTTTAGCAGAGCTGGTGTTAGCCATGGGTTTTGAATCCTTTTAGCGCCAAGTTTTTTTCGCTTTAATAGGGAATGATTCGTCGTAGCATTTATTTAACATGTTTACGAACATATTAAGGACGGACATCTGTTTTCGACGTTGTTTAGACGTGTAGGTAGCGTTATGTAGTTGACGAAACCATTTGATAACATTAAGTTTGAGAGAGAGTTTGCCCGATTTGCAATGTTCTCGTTTGATAGATAAATGTTGAAATCCCCCAACAATTATTACTTTAGAGTTAAGAAAGTGTGTTTTGAGAATGTCTTTGAGAGCATTTATGAACTCTGTTTTAGATGAATTTGGGGGTCGATAAACTCCCATTATAATTAGTTGATTCGAATTTATTTTTACGCGAGTTGCTTGTGCCTCTATGTGTGAGTTGACAAGTGAAATTATGACTTCATTGGATGTATAGATGCCATTTTTTAAGTAAAGTGAAACTCCCCCACCCCGTTTGTTAGATCGAAATGCATGTGTTTCAGTATATCCTGGGATCGGATATAACCCGTTGTTATGTTCATTAATAATAATAATAATAATAATAATAATAATAATAATAATAATAATAATAATAATAATAATAATAATAATAATAATAATAATAATAATAATAATAATAATAATAATAATAATACATTGGCTTTACTATTACTATTATAAAACAATACAAATGACTATTGCGTATTATTTATTAGGATTATTATATTTAAATAAATAATTCCATAAAAAAAATAAAACTTGTAAGTATATATATATATATATATATATATATATATATATATATATATATATATTATATAAATATATATATATATATATATATATATATATATATATATATATATATATATATATATATATATATATATATATATATATATATATATATATATGCCTTTGCAAAAATATATATACAAATTTTTAAGAGATGGATCCTCGCTAAATAATTCTCATAAGGGGAAATAGAGTCAAAACAAAGGGAAATGCTACTTTTGAAATTCTTTTTAAAGCCAAATGGAAACTACATACAATAATGAGAATGATTCAACGTCTCATTTACCTCCCTCTCTTAAGTAATTTACCTGAAAGGTTAAATTTCTTTATTTCATTCTCTTTTTTGGATGGACACTTGAGAATGATTACAATTTATTTCTTGAGAGTCGACTATTTCATCCAATCTTCCGTTGCCTACTGATCTACTTAGATAGTCGGCTATTACAGTGTCCTTTCTATGAATGTGTTGGAATAAAAACCTAAAGCTCTGGAGGTATAAGGCCCACCGCATGATTCTAGACTCTCATACTTCTTCTTATTCATGGCGGTTAAAGGACCGTGATCCGACTGGAGTATGAACTCACGGCCATACAAATATGGTTCATACTTTTTGACCCAGGTCACAATAGCCAGAGCTTCCTTCTTGTAATAGGACGTAACCTAATGTTATCTGATGCGTCTACTTGCAATATAAACACCTTCTCCAATTGAAGCATTCTTAAGATTGGTTTTGAAGAAAGGGCTTTCTTCAGCTGGTCGAAGGCATCCTGGTGTTCTTTCTTCCATCGTATCTTTGTCGGTTCTCCCTTCTTTGTTAGATCTGTTAAAGGGGATGCTATCTCCATATAGCCCTTCACAAAATCACTGTAGTAAGATGTGAGCCCAAGGAAAGAGCTTACTTGCTTTTTGTTCTTCTGCTGCTCAGCCTTAAGTATTTTTTCTACATTTTCGTTATGCAGACCTTTTATCCCGTTCCCAATCTGGTGACCAAGGAACTCTACGCTCGATGATGCAAACTCACACTTTGATGGGCGGATAGTGTATTCTTCTTCTTGCAATCTTCTTAGAACAATCCTAATCGTGTCCAAATGTCGGTTCCAGGTCGGGAAATGGGTGATGATATCATCGATGTAAAAATCAACATCGTGAATTTCGTCCAGTATTCTTCTCATGGCTCTTACCAGAATTGCACTGGCATTTACCATACCAAATGGTAGCTTTACATAGTGGTAATGCCCGTCTTGAGTGGAGAATCCTGTTTTATAGGCATCTTCACTCCTTATAGGGATTTGCCAATACCCTTTTGAAAGGTCAAGCTTGGAGTAGTATCTGTCGGCCACAAATTTAGTAAACAACGTCTGAGTTGTCATCATTGGTTCGGGATCGAATATTGTCACTTTGTTCAGGGCCCGATAATCCGTACAAACCCTTTTTGTTCCATCTTTCTTCTGTACTACTACCACAGGCGCTGCATAAGGTGAGATAGACTTTACAATTATACACATCTTAAGCATTTTATCGATTTCCTTCTTTAACTTTGTTCTGGTGGTGTAGGGCAAAACATAGGATTTAATGCTGATTGGGTTATCGTCGAACAGATCTATCACATGTTGATCATGACGTGCTGTTCCAGGTATATCTGTGAATATATCATTATGCGGCTCCAAAACATTCATAAGTTCTGTCTTCATCTTTTCTGAAATTGAATCGCAAATTTTCACATCTTTTAAACTTTCACTTCGTTTGATGGTGGAGTCCATAACAGGGACAGATATATCATCTTCATTCTCATCTTCCCGGAGGATTGCCGAAGCTCCAATTTCTTGATCTTCATTTCTTACTTCATTGCATTCTTCTTCCCTGGAGATGTATTTCTTCAGCAAATTTATGTGATATGTTTTCACCACATCTCCAACTTTTACCTTATGGAGCAATCACTTCATAGTGTCCGCCCCATCTCATCAACATCTTGTTATGAGACATAGGTATAAGAACTAAAGCAAACTCTCCTACCTTTAAGGTTCTATTTCTGAACCTTTTATTATAATATCTTTTCTGCTTGATTTTAGCACGTGCTAAGCTCTCCCATGCTATTCGTAGTGTCTCATTCAAGCGATCCTGAAGATCAAACACATATTTATATGCTGTCTTCGCTTGTTCAGCATATATGTCTCCTGACCACAATTCTTATAGAATCTGCATAGGTTCTCGTACAGATCTTCCATATAGTAGTTCAAATGGTGAGAATCCTGTGGACTCTTGGAGTGCTTCTCTATAAGCAAACAAAAGTGGCTCGATGAATTTATTCCACTTTCCCACCTGCTCATGACACATTCTTTTCAGCATAGTCTTCAAAGTTCCATTAAATCTCTCTGTGACTCCTTAAGTCATAGGATAGAAAACATTAGAATGTATCTGCCGGATGTTTAGCATCTTTGCTACATCCTTCATCAGCAGTGAAGTGAATTGGGTTCCATTATCGGAAAAAATTTCTTTGGGAACACCCAACCGCGTGAAAATGCTCATTAGACTTTTAGCTATTTTCTGTGCTGATATACTTTTGAGTGGTATTGTTTCAGGGTACCTGGACGCGCTGTCAACAAGGGTTAAAACATACTGATGACTTTCAGAAGATGGTGGAATTATGGGTCCTATCAGATCAATGACAACCCTCTGGAATGGTTCTTCGATGATGGGCATCGAGCACAATGGTACTCAAGGTACTCTACCCTTTGAGCACGTCCGTTGACAAATGTCGCACGAGTAGCAGAAGCGGGTAACATCTTGATATAAGTTTGGCCAATAGAAGTGGTGCGATCTTACTCTTATCTATGTTTACTTTCGAATCCCTCCGTTTATACACCCTGCCAAATTCCTCTATCAATCCTCTCAAACTCTTTTAAGATTCACCACACAAAACCAAATCATCCGCATATAATAGGTAGGACACCATCCACTCTCTTCCATTCTCTATCATTCTAACATCTTCCCCGGCACGCACAATTCTAATTCCTTCCTAACCCCAACCATATAAAAAATTGAATAACCAAGGAGATATAACGCATCCCAGCCTCACTCCTCTATTAATGTTAAACCAATCACTTTCAACTCCATATATTCTTACACACGCTTCACTATCGCCATACACACTTTTGATTCCAATCAAAAGTCTACCACCAAAACCATATATCACTAACACCATTATTATTATTCACAAATAATAATAATAATAATAATAATAATAATAATAATAATAATAATAATAATAATAATAATAATAATAATAATAATATAATAATAATAAAAATAATAAAAATAATAATAATAATAATAAT
>JABUQX010095160.1:37500-65000 GCA_015478945.1 Trachelipus rathkii
TACATTTATTTATAATAAATATAATTAATTATAATGGTTGTTAATAGAAGAGCTATGTATATATTATATTTAGTCGAGGTATATCTTCATATTATACCATATCTAAAACCTACATATGGAATAATAATATACTATGGGTAATAATCTAGATACAGTATAATAATAAACTAAATAATATATATATTAATTTTTTTATATATATCAATATAATTATAATAATATATAATATTAGCTAATATTATTATGCTATAGTATATATTATTAGGTATAAGGTATATGTAGTGAGGAAAATATACATCATCATCATAAATAAAATTATTATTTCTTAAATATAAATAATATTATATATAATACTCACATATTATATATATACTTATACTTATAGATATTAATTATATTTAATAATTGATTGATAGTTGATATTCGATTGATAATGTGTACTTAATAACTGAATATATATACCATATATTTGCCCCACTTATGCAATTGACTATCAATTCTCTCAGCAATTTTGATTTTTCCCCACAATTTTCTCATATTATGGGTTCTATGTATGCTCTCCTCATTATTATAATTATTATTTATAATTTAACTTTATTTTAAATATTTAAAAAATATAAAATGTTAATCAAATAAATCTATAAACACACATAAATAAATAAAAAGACATATTATATTAGATAATTTTATATATTATATATAATAAAATATTATATATTGTTAAATTATTTTATCCAGTTATATATAAATAATATATATATATAGGATTGTTATTAATTAAATATATATATATAATATTATTATATATAACAATTATATAATTTTTTAATAACTTATATTAATAATATAATAAAAATATATAAATTATATATTAAATATTAAATATTATTCATATATTATATAAATAAACATAATTAAAAAATAAAATAATTTTTTATATTATATATATATATATATAATAATATATATATATAAATATAATTTTAGAAATTTTTTTATAAAAAATCAAGTACGTAAACGCCACATAAAACATATGAGTCGATGACTTCAGTTTCCCTCCATCTTTATTTCTACATTGATTGTAAAAAGACTTTAAATATTCATTAAGAGCACGTTGGAAATCATAATCATATATAAAGTTCGAAAGATGTATTTGGATTATTTATAGAATCTATTATTTATCTTTATTAATTTCAGTGAGGTTAAAGAGAAATGAAAAACTCATTATTGGTTTATTTTATTTTTTGTGTATTATTAAATATTATATTGATTAATTTTTATTGCTATATAAGGGTACTATATAATTAATAATAAATAAAATATAAATATAATATATTAAATAATAATAATATATATATAACTCAAATTTTAATTCTAAAGATTTTTATTTGTTTAAACTGTTTTTTTTATAATATAATTATATAATTTTAATAAAATTATATTAAAAAAAATCATATACATTTCTTTAAAAAATTGAAAATTAAAAATTATTACGAAAATTTATAGAATAATATATATAATGATATCGATAAAATATAATCATATAATATATATATATAGATTAATATATAATTTAATATATAATATATAACTATATATAAAATATAATAATTATAATAATATAATAATAATAATAATTAAATAAATAATGATTAAAAAAATATACTATCTAAAAGATTAAATTTATTAAATATTAATATTATTTTATTTTTTATATAAAACGATATAAATAAATAAATAAAAAATATAATAATAAAATATAAATTATATTTATTTATTTATTTTTTTATATATATTAATTATTTTATAATATTATATTTAAAATATATTAATATACTAATAATAAATATATGATAATATAATATATATATATAATAATATATAATATATTTGTATATATAATATATAATATTATTAGAAAATATATATATAATAATACCAAATATTAAAATTTAGAATACAATATAAAAATAATTATATTGATATATATAAATAAATATACTTAATAATATAATTTAATAATATATATACAGTGGCGTATCCAGAATATTTTTTCGGGGGCCAGACAAAAATCGTATATATATATAGTATATAGATATATATATAAAATATAATTATAATAATTAATAAATATATATATAGATAAATAATATAATAATATAATATTATATATATATATATATATATATTAATATTTTAAATAATATAATATATAAGTATTAATATATATATTATATAATATAATAATATTTTAAATATATATATATATTATATATTAATATATATATATATATAAATATATAATATAATATATATATATTATATATAATATATAAAATAATAATAATAATTAAAAAATAAAATATATATATGAATATATATATATATAATAAATATATAAATAATATAGATATATAATATATATATATTATTAATAAAATTATATATATATATAATACATAAATAATACATATAATATTATATATATATTAAATTTTATATATTATAATTATTATATATAATTTATTAATATATTATATATAATATATTATATTATATTAATTAAATAACTATATATAATATATAAATATAATATAATATATATAAATACATATATATTATATAATAATAAAATATTTCAGGCGCGGTTTTACAGAGGAAGCACAGGAAAGGTGCTGTGCCTTCCTACTAAAAAAATAATATTAAAAAGCATAATTAAATATATGTCAAACTACATGTTATAAGACAGATTAAATTACATTTAATTACTATTAAAATAATGATTAAAATGTTATACAAGGACGCTAATTATACATTAAAATCATTTATATTTTCTTCCGAAACATTATTTTCATAAGGAATCATTGACTGGAAGGAATTTAGATTTCGTAGCTCTCATCGAGAGAGTTTCGTAATATATAATGCTTCATAACACTGGTTTGTTCATGCCAACCTAAAAGAACCTATTCTTATTGTCTATTTGAGGATTTTTTCCCACAAAGACCTCCACTCTTCGCAAACGTTCATTAAATAAACTCCTCCCAAAAATTGGCTCAATTCTCATAAATAGAAATTGCATTATTTGCAATGAACTTTAAAATATGTGAAGTGAAATTTTAGACAGCTAAAAGAAAGAGTTTTTTTTAAATTAATAAAACAAAAACATTATTACTATTTTATATATATATATTTCTGAACTTTTTTGTGATAATATAAATTTGTAAATATAATAATTAATTTTTTTTAATAGTTTGAAAATATAAATAATTAAAATTTAATAAAGTTAAAATAATAATTATATATATATAATAAAATATAAAATAATTTATATATTATAATATATATAAATATATAATATATAAGTGAGAGATATATATGAGAAGAGAGAGAGAGTAGAGAGAGAGAGTGGGATGAGAAGTTGAGAGAGAGAAGAGAAGAGAAAAGAGTGAGATATAAGATCTAAATAAACAAGTATTAGCATTAACTACATGTACAAAGCCAAGGTATAAATAACCCAGACAGCATTTTAATTTGTTTCAAATATGACAGAGCGAGAGATATGCTAACGTACAAAGCTGCAAGCTTTGCTATCCGAGAAAGATTTCACAAGTTTGAAATATTTAATAAAAAAAAAGATATCAAAAAAAATGATAATGTTCTAGCCTCCTATATCAAAAAAAAAAAAAAAAACTTGCAAACAAGTAATTTATATATTTTATAATTAGCAAAAACAAAGTTAGAGCGTTTATTAGCACACAAGTATAAAAAAACAAAACTTTATACAAATTTAAAAAAAAATAAAATATTCTATTTTACCCATGCTTGAAATTCTTAATTAAAATTTCAAAAGATAAAACATATCAAAATTGTAAGAAAATAATTAAAAATAATTTTAATAAATTAGATATAGAAGAAAATATATGATATTAAATACTTGCTAAACAGTCCTAAAACATAAAGCAAGAGCATATGACATTACCCGAGATCAACACAGGTAGTAATAAAAAACTACGAGCATCACACTTAATAAATCAGAATTCACAGTGATATATAAAACCAATTGAACATTAAAACAACCAATAATATAAAAAAGACTGAAAAAATAAATGCAATTACTACTTTTCATGGACAGTAAAATACGAGTTTATAAGTAAATTTTAAACGAAAATATTAAATTATCATAACATGAATGTATGCATCTATTTTAATTTTTAAGAATTTAGAAAAAAAAAATGAAAAATAATAAGAATAGTAAATATAAGTAATAAATAAAAAAATAAAATAAAAATATAATAATAAAAAAAAATAAAAATAAAACTAAATAAAAAATAAAAATAATAAATAAATAAATAAAAAAATATAAAAAAAAAATAAAAAAAAAAAAAATATATTAATAAAATAAAAACAATATAAATATAATTAATAAATATAAAAAATAATAATAAATATAAAATAAATATAAATAAAAATATTTTAAAAATATAATAATAAGAAAAAAAGTATATTATAAAAAAATATATATATAATAATAAATTTTATATAATTATTAAAAAAAAAAAAAAAATAAATAAAATATTTAAAATAATTGAATATAAATGTAAATTATAAACAGTCTAAAAAAAAAAAAAAATATATAAATAATAATATAAAAAAATAATATTATGTTGATAATAATTTATATTATATAAATAAAAATAAAAATATAATAAATAATAAAAAAAAAATATAATAAAAAAAATAAAAAAAAAAATAATATATAAAATAAAAAAAAAAAAAAAAACAAATAAAAAAAAACATAAAAATAATAAAAATAAAAAAAAAAAATAATAAAAAATAAAATAAAAAAATAATTAATAATAAAATATAAAATAATAAAATAATAAATAAAAAAATAAAAAAAAAAAAAAAAAAAAAAAAAAATAAAAAAAATAAAATATCAAAAAAATAAAATAATAAAAACAAAAAAAAAATAAAAAAAGAAAAAAAATATATAAAAACATAAATAAAAAAAATTAAATCTGTAACATTAAAATAAAAAAAAAAAATATATAAGATAAATAAAAATAATAATAAAATAAATAAAAAATATGAAAACAAATTAAAAAGTGATAAGAGAATACGAAACTTTAATAATAAATAGTACGAACATTATTAAATAATTGAGTAGCATATAGTATATAATGTATATATATATAATGATATATATATATATACTATATTATTAATAATCACCTCCAATAAGATAAAATTAGTGATGGCCAGAACTGAATCGTTGGCCAATACCAAAATCCAGATACGTATGGAGTGTTCAAGCTGCACTGCAAGTTTGTTACAAAGTATTTATATGAGGCAAGTTTGACCATGCAAATTTAAGTCAAAAGATATCAAAATTGAAGTAAATATTAAAGCTTGGCTGCAAGCGTTGAGACAAAATTTATATTTTCTGCAAGTTGTTGCCCACGAGACCGAGTTAAATCAAAACTAATAACTAGAATTTCAAGTAGTACATGCTGTCTGGGAAGAGAAACCTTTATGAAATAAATTGATAATATCATCATTCAGATGAGAGCAAGATTCTCCGAATTTATCTGCCTTAACAAATTCCCCAGAATACCTTTAATTCCACAAAATACTTTTAACTCTTCAAAAATCAGTTTCCCTGAAGAAGCCTTAGATTCTTTAATGGCTACATATGGTATCTTGACAGATCATTTTACGTTAATAACATAAACCTGCCATTTATGACCAAATACAAAGCCTTAATCTTTTTCGGAACACAGGACATGTCAAAACCTATTTAAAAACCAATCGTAGAGAATGATTCACAAAAATAAGTTTTCCTGGAATCTTATAGACTTCTTTAGTATGTCATCACAATTTCAGCAAACAACCCGCATACTGTTGAGAGTTTTCTTGCCTAAATCGTATAAAGACATCCTCCTAAGCACGATGAGTCAGGGCAAGACTCAAATTTGGCCTTACTTTCCATAGAAAAAGAACTTTTAATTAAGGTATCAAATCATCTAATCCGGGATATAAAAAATGTTATAAATAGCTTATCGCAGGAAGAAAAGAAAGAAGAGATTGATCTTCTCTTCCAGGGTAGCTATAGTTGGTCGAGTACTTTACATACATTTGTACCCATTTTCATTGTAGACTTTATATATATTATACTATATATAACTATATATATATTATTATATATATTACATATAATATATTACATATAATATATGATATATAATATATAATATATAATATAATACTAATATATATATATAAATATATATATATATATATATAGGTATATATATATATAATATATATATAATATATTAATATAATATATAGTATTATAAATATTAGATATAATATATAATAAATATATAAAAATAATATATATTATAATATATATATATATATAATATATAATATAATTATATATAAACATTTTAATTATTTTGAAATTGCCTCCCCATGTTTTCGGTTCACGAGCCGCTTCATTCGGCCGAATAGTTATTTCAAAGTTCGGTCCATCCATTAGGGAAAAATAAAGAAAACCTACACTGTCAACAAAAAAAGGTGAAACTTTTTCTCTGGATGCGACTTTTTGTAAGCTGATATATAGTAATTCGATGTGCTGATTCCATTATGTATCTCGGATTTGCGTATCACATCCCGTTTGCGTAAAATCATGGATCCCTATTTTTGGATATTCCCTAGGAATGACAAAATTCATGTGCGCACTACGTAGCCTGTATAGACGTTACCTTCCGCATATATCTACAGTAGCAGCAAGTTTACTGCGGTCGATATTCGGGGAAGCATGCGGAACTTAGTTACGTCTACGATGTATGAATGCCAATCCGACCTGGATGATGTCTATCATCCATCTGAAATACAGTCGGATGGTTCGTCATTGTTTACCCAGGGTGAACTGAACGATCTTGTAGGAGAGTTGTATTTGCCGAAGTTGTCCTGAGCGGTTGGGCCTCGAGGTTGCATGAAAAATGGACTACTGGACCATGGACACAAGAGTTACCATTTTATCCGTAACCAGAGAAGGCAGAGCTTGCGGAGGCTCTTCCAGTAGATGGGGTAAACCTTGTGTATTGCAGTGAGGTTGCAGGCCTACTACGCTATGGGACTCCGAGCATACGATGCAGGTGAGTCGCGACTGTTTATTGACACCTCCAAGAGCAGTTTAAAAGGTGCATATATATCATATATATTATAATCACGTATATATACTAATATTATATATATATATATATATCAATATATATATATATATAGTGTATATATATATTATATATTAAACTAATATAATATATCTTATATTATATTTAATAATTAATATGTTATATATATATATATATTATAATAATATACTATATAATATATATATTACTATATATATTATATATATATATATAATACTACATATATATATATATATCATATAGTAATAATAATAAATATTTATTAATAATATAATTATTAATATAAATATATTAGAATATTTACTACTATATAATATATATATATATATAATATAATATATTATGATATATATAATATATAATATATATATCATATATATATATATATAGATATAACTATATATTATATATATATATATATATACAATATATTATAACACATATCATAAAATATCTATATATATATAAGTATGATATATATTATATACTACTAATATATATAAATATATTATATCATAGTATATAATATATGCGGATAGATGAGTGATAGTAAGTATGATATATATCGTATATAATATATATAATATAATAATATATATATATATATAATAAATAAAATATATATATATACTAATAATTATATATATATATATTGTGAGAGATATATACTACTATATATATAATATATAATGATGATAAATTAATATTATATATGTAAAAATATATTTATATTTGTACTACATAATAAAAAAAATAAATAATTAAATATATATATAATATATAATAATAATATAAATAAAAATTATATAATAATATTAAAAAAGAATTTAATATAATACAGTTTATAATTCTTCGAATTCCGGTAATAGTATAGCCTATCAGATCAGATTCATTATAATAGAATACTAATTATATGGTAGTAGATATTATATAGAAGGTATATAGAGTAATATTTTATAATTTAATATAATCATTTATTATTTTATATATTAATTTTCTTAAGTATATATATATTATAGAATATATATATTATATTATATATATAATAGTCTCGTGGTGAGCGAGTGGTGTATGAGAGTGGTGCGTTTTGCATGTACTTAGGGTCGTGTATTCTAGATCCTCGGTCAAACTCGGCATTTGTTACTTTCAGAAGTATGTACACCAGTTACGCGGACACGAAAAATTGCCAGTTTGGTAGGATGAATTTCTGTAATTCGATTAACAGTTTACTCACCATTAGATGTATTAATACATAATATCCTCAATACCCTCACCTCACTCATATCCATTAGCCAACAATACGACTCAATAGGTAACAACCTTTAATTATACACTACTACAACACCTACTTTCTATTCGTGCCTCACGCCACAGTAGGTCTGTGAAGTTAAGTAGTCCATAGCCTTGCCACCACTGAAATATGGCTGGATATCTTAGACTTGGTTTCAGCTGTAGGTTGATACTATCACCTTAATAACTGAGTGCATCATATTCTCACTTTTAGTGTGAGCACCACTGTCGGGGAATAAAAACAGAAAAAGTAATACATTTCCCCGATTTAGTTCTTATATTTATCTCCCACTACCTCACGGGGGTATTTATTAGTATAAATAAAAAAAAAAAATATTATTTAATATATATATTTTTATTTATATAATATATATATATATTATATATATTATATATTCCCGAGTTATATACCACCAACCCTGAGTATTATATTATTAGTATAGGTAGTAATTATAATATATAAGGTCTAGGTGATTATTATATATCCGTATTGCCTTATCTGAAGCATGGCCCGCCGGACCCCCGTTTTTCCTAATAATAATACCCTTTATATATTATTATCTTACTTACTTCTGTTATATATATTATATACTTTAATTATATATAATAATTATTTACATATAGACGTGAAACTCATTTAGAATCTTGACTCATATTTTGCGTGAACGGGTCCAATGCTCAATGTCTAATGCGTTGTCAATTTAACCGGCTGATCTGCCGTGATATATTAAAATAAGGGCTTTATTAATTGTGTTTATTATTTACCAACCCTGTGAATTTCTTATACCTCGAGAAAAAATAGAAAAAAAATAATAAAAAAGTGAAAAAATAAAAAAAATAAAAAAAAAAAATAAAAAAAAATATAAAAAAAATAATAAATAAAAATAAAAAAAATAAAGCGTAAGTATGAGATATATATATATAGATAAAGTTATATGATTAATACTACCGTATCACCTATAATATATTAATATATCTATTATAGTTTACTTAGTCATCTTTCAAATAATTATATAATACTCTATATATATATATAATATATAATGATTTAATATAAGCATTATTGCGCAATTTTTCACTTTTTCAATAAACAATTTTTAACTAAAAAAGTGCCCCGAGGGGGATAAAGTATCGTGTAAAAACATGGAAGGTATCAGTTGCGCTGACGGGCCCCTATAGTGGAAGACGGGTGCAGACTTTCGTCCTCCTCTGATCCCTCCAACGGCTCCATCCTCACGCAAATACATACAGACTTAATGAGTATTTTAAATTATTTATATATTACTATATTATTCTTATAATAATAAATCTTATTGGTTGAATATAAACTTTATCTTATAAGTAACTATCTTTACATTTAGTCTCATTGAGAATATATTATTAATAAGATATAATATAATAGTATAATAAAATATACATCTCATGAGATAATATTTTACTCACGAGTTCCTCGTCATTACGCGCGTTCTCTTTCCCCGGAATCGACTTGACCTCCGCGGCTTTCGAACTTCTAGTCACGAGAGAGAGTTTCTTCAGTCTATGTACAATTGCGTGAGCGTGAGATTCACGTCTCCTTTATATACGCGCAATTTTAATATATTCTATATAATAATTCGATGACTTATTACTATATATACTTATAAGGATGTAGTGATTAAGGTGATAATTGACTGTCATATAAACTTCATAGTATATATATACATTATAATATATGAGTAGGACATATCATTTCCTTAAATCTTATAAACTTAGACATTTATTAGGTACTCTTCTAGCCCCTATCATATCTTTTAACTAGGGTGAGAACACATAGTGAGTATAGTAGGAATATATAGTAGATAGTATAGTCATATATGGGGCGCAAAGACTTGACCCAGTGCTGGCCTTCGACTTTGGCTCCCGCAAATCTTCGCTGACACATGGCAATTCTACTGATCCGTTCTTAAATTATGCCAAATATATATATATATCAATGATATATATGATATCTATTATATATATTATATATATTATCATACTACTATATATTATATATATTATTATATATAACTATTATACTATATATAATATATAGTACTATTTATCATACTGAGTATATATAGTTACATGCATGATGCTTTCGCGAGGCTGGCCTATATATATTATTATATATATATATATATATAGGTTAGTATATATATATCATATATATAAAGCAGCTTATATTGTGACATCTAAAATTCCAGGTTAAATATAAGCATTATAATATATGACATATACGGGTATATATATATCATTATATTATATAGTTTATATAATATATTATATATTATAAATTTTTGATATTATATACTATAGTATATATTATATATATTATATAATTAATATCGTTATAGTTTAAATCCGTATATATTTATATTATGTATAGTATATATATATATATATATAGTTATATATAATTTTTATATTGATTTATATATTAATATATAGTATAATATATAAGTATATAATATATCTATATATATATATATATATATATATATATATTAATGAAAAAAGTTATAAAGAGAGAAAATGGATTATTTCATGATACACACCTTATAATAATTTCCAGATTGGCATAAGGCTGTCTTCACTAACTTCTCGACTCCTCTTCTTGCGTTTAGTGTCCAAAACCAAATAACGTCCTTTAAAAACCCAACAACTTACTGGGAAATGGGAAACCAAAGCTTCAAAATTTTTCCATACAGCAGAAACACTTCTAAAACTGGAAGCAACCCATCAGGTATCTAAAATCCTTCCAATTCTTAAAATTTCTTTGTCAAGCTGGTCCTCAGGAGATTTTAAGTCTCTTGCATTTTTAGGAGATTGATGATACAGCGTGTATAGTTTACAGATAAACGATTTGAAGTGATTAATTTGTAATAAGAAGTCCTTGTTCATTATGTCAAACACAGAAAGTTCTAACCTGTGATTAGCACAATGCCAAAATAAAATTTTGGGAAACTTATTTTTAAGCAGTGGCACTACACCTTCTTTCAGCCAGGCTTTACTGTAGCCCCATCTGTTTCAATTCCCAAGAGATTGTTTTCCAGAAAATCATCATGAAACCCATGTTCTCTTAAACGCAAGGAACATCAGAGATTTAAATATACTTTCAGCCGAGACATCTTTTAACTCAATTATACCAAGGAGCAAGTTAGTAGACTTATTCATGCCTTGAAATGTGATTCTTACATAAAAAATGAGAGAGGACAACTGACTTATTGAAGTACTTTCGTCTGTAAGGAGACCAATTTTGTTATTGGATTTTATTATGTTATTAGACAGTTCTTTTCATTTCCCCTGCAATATGGTTTACAATGTTTGTGCACGCAGTAACTGAGTGCAAAATACGGCCCCATATCGATGCCATTTAATTCCTGCACATCAATTTCTTACTCAAAATCATAAAACGCTTGATTTTTTTAGCTACTTTGTACGTAGTTCTAAATACATTGGCGGTCACTTCCTACTCATTTTCGAAAGCCTTAGTGCATACAGTTTCAAAAGACTTGGTTTTTGCTTTTTCAAGTATTGAAAGAGCTGTCTTATGAGTTTAACTTTCCTTATGCTTGAAAAATTTCTTTCGGAGAGAAAGCATCTGAACAGATTTACCTTCACCTGCTGCCCTGATTAACACTGAAGAACACTGCTGAGAAAATTTGCATGCCCTGCATTTTTCGCTCTGGTTCCAAAGCACCAACATTTTTGTAAACTTTACAGAAAGTTTTCATATTTTAGCTACTAACCAATTCTGTTTACTACATAATTCATTTTTATTACTTACATCCCAATATTCAGGGATATCAAAGGACAGGGCTGGGGCGGTGTGATTACTCTCCCCACAGCCTACTGTAGACGCTGCATCATATAACTTTGTTTACAAGGATTTTTTTTATCAGAATCTTCATTCACTTTGCATTTCTTTGCTTGCTGCGATGATGTAAAATAGTTAATAATTTTCCTACTCATTGTGAAATATTACAACTTTTAATCTCATTTACTGGTAATTTGCCATTAAATAAGATTATAGGTGAGACGTTCAGTGGCAAAACACATATATTACATTTATTCACACTTTACAGATTATATATTGCAATGCCTCCATGAGACATAAACGTATAATGAAACAGCGAGGCACTGAGGATCACGGAACAAAATGATCAAGTAACTGGATTGAATAATAGAAAAATATAGAAATAGTTTGAAGTATGTTTTCATAATGCATTGACTAAAAAATATGTAAAGTTTCTTATAGAAATAGTAATCCCCTAGTATGTAATTGTTTGAATATGTTGATGTTTAATCATATCTTAAACTACCATACGTCGTTACTTGACAAATCATGCATTTTCTGGAAAAAGAGAAACTAAAAGACATATTATTAGGCCAGTAGTGTAAAAGCAAATAAGTAGACGAATCGGAAATAATTGCTGCAAAAGGTTTTATTGTTTTAATGGCTTCATTTGCTGCCCAATATGACTATCCTGGGTTTTCCCCCCTGGCGGAGTTGTGTTTAAGTGGTGGGGGTTAAAAATGTACCCCTAAAAGGAGTATGTTTGCGGTTTTACGTTTAAGTGGTGGGGGTTAAAAATGTACCCCAAAAAGGGTATGTTTGCGGTTTTACGGTTATATCTCGTAAAGGACTCACAATATCGAAACCATGCCCTACAACTTTTAATAGGACCATGTCATTCTGCATTGAATGAGACCATGGGCATATTTTCTAGACCACCCGTTCCCATACTAGTGCTCATCAAAGTTGGAAAAATTTTACATATTTTTGAAAAACTTTCGTTTTAACTTATGGTTTTTGGTAATATCATCTAAACTAACCCATCTATCAATATATATATATATATATATATATATATATATAATTTTGTTATATATATATAATATATATATATATATATATATTATATATATATATATTATATATAATATATATATATATATATATATATATATATATATATATATAATTAATTTTGTTGCAGGTTGGAAAGAAGCAGATGTAAAAATGACTGATTTGTGTCTTGTGTGTGAAAAGAAAATAGAGGAGAATTAGGCAGTGACTGGGAAAACAAGAGTAATCAGAAATTTGTTGGAGTGCAGTAAGAAGAGACGTGATGGAAAGAATGCTCTTTTTAAGACATGTGATACCGTAAAACTTCATGTCTCGTGTCATAAATCTTACACCAGGGAGAAAAATGTGGCTGCTGCAGAGAAAGCTAGTGGAGGTGAGATCGCACGTCGAAGCCGATCAGGTCAGTCAGCGTTAAATTTTAAAACAACATCCTTTTTTTTTGTAGTCAGCGTTAAATTTTAAAACAACATCCTTTTTTTTTGTAATACGGATGCCAGTGATGATTTCATTTCCAAACAGCTAAGACTGAATGTCAATCGGCGGGTTGCTGTCAGTACCGTAACCACTAGAGAATTTGGAGACAGTGTCTTGGAAACTGCAGCTGCCCGGGGAGACCAGTGGGCGAAAGAAGTCACATCCCGATTAAGGAATGACTTGATTGCCGATGAGGGAAGATACCATCAGAAGTGTTTGAGAAAATTTTTCTTACCTGTACTTTCAACAAACATCAAAGGTAGACCCCAGGATGAAGACATCACTACTACTCTACAATACGTTTGCAACTACATCGAGGGCATGGAAGATGAGTGCCAGTTTTCTTTGAGAGAGGTCCTGAAAGATTTCCCTGGCTCAAAAGTAAGTGAGAAATCACTGAAGAAAAAGTTGCAAGACCATTATGGAAGTGATATCATCATATCAGCTGGTCAACATCGACAGACAGTACTCTGCTTCCGCAATACTGGTTACAATATCTTGTCCCAGCAATGGTATAAATCCAAACAGGCAAATGAAGAGGAAGAACGCCTCCGAGTTGTTAAAGTAGCGGTTGACATAATCAGGGAAGATATCCGTTCAAAAGTTTATCGCCTTGACAGTTACCCAGATCTCCAACGCTTTCTGGTAAACTGTGAGGAGGACATTCCACAAACCCTACAGGTTTTGCTTGATTCAATCATACAGAGAGGCAAACGAGACCAACGGAAGAAAGAAATAACCAAGGTAATTTCTATTGCTCATGCATTAATACCTTCCACCAGACCTAGATCTTTTCATTCATCCCTCCAAGTTGGAGCCCTCCTGTCAAGGAAATATGGCTCAAGGGAGCTAATACAAATAGGAAGTGGACTTGGTTTCTGCTGTTCCTACGACGAGGTCAGGATGTTTGAGGTGTCTTGTATGAACCACCCTCAGAGCCCTAACCACCCAAATTCTTTTTCTCAATGGGCATTTGACAATGCAGATGTCAATGTTGACACAATTGATGGCCATAATAATTTTAATGCCATGGGTGGTATCCAATGTGTAACGCCAACATGTTCGGTCTCTTCAAGTGGTACAGTAATTGCTAGAACAAGTACTGTTCCAAAACATAGCACAGTTGGAGAATTCTGTGTCATTCCAGTAACAACATTTGAACATACTAGAGCGCCTTTGAAGAGCATCATGTTTCAGGACTTGACAGAAAATTGTTCAAGAGAGTACATTAAAGTGGCTGATTTCAAGTGGATAATTGGTAAATGGAAAGAAGATGATATTCCAGGTTGGAATGGCTTCATGGAGCAAATAACGTGCTCTTAACCGTACTCGAAGTAACAGACACTGTTCCTTCCATTCATCAATGCACTTCCCAGCAACTATGTCACTATTTACACTTCACTTCTCACCGCAAGACTGGGATTAAGTGCTCATTGATTTGTTTCAACTGCAGGGGAGCTCATGCACTAACTCCCTCCAACCAGATGAAATTGACGAACCAGATCTTGATGAAGACAGGGAATGCAGATATGGGGCGACAAAATTTACAGACTTTGATGAGCCGAGTGATGTGGCGACGGACTCCAAATCGGAAATTACAGCCTTTGATGAGCTGACAGCCAAACGTCGACGTCTGTGAAATTTGTATACCTACCTGTTTTTTCACCTTTTCATCTTCATACCTTTATCTATAATGTTTCTTATTATGAAATATATTCATCACTAATAATAATAATAAATTAATTTCAAGAATTGTGTTTCTTATCCTTTAAGGTTGAGCTGTACGGAAACTGGTGGTCCAAATAATTCACTTTTGGTCTCATTGAAAGCATAATTTATTCCTCTATAACTTTTGTAGGATAAATTTATTGATAGATGGGTTAGTTTAGATGATATTACCAAAAACCATAAGTTAAAACGAAAGTTTTTCATAAATATGTAAAATTTTTCCAACTTTGATGAGCACTAGTATGGGAACGGGTGGTCCAAAAAATATGCGCATGGTCTCATTCAATGCAAAATGACATGGTCCTATTAAAAGTTGTAGGGCATGGTTTCGATATTGTGAGTCCTTTACGAGATATAACCGTAAAACCGCAAAAATACCCCTTTTTGGGGTACATTTTTACCCCCACCACTTAAACACAACTTCGCCGAGGGGAGGGGGAACCCAGGATAGTCATATTGGGCCACAAATGAAGCCATTAAAACAATAAAACCTTTTGTAGCAATTATTTTCGATTTGGATTCTAAGTCTACTGGCCTATTAATAATAAAAACATTATTAAAATTATATATTAATAATGATATATATATCATATATATATATATATAAATTCTATAAAATTTATATATAATATAAGTATATAAATTTATTACAAATATATCTATATCTTCATATATGACTAATATATTTATTATATTACCGATTTGGATATATATATATATAATATATGAGGACCTTTTCTTGTTTTACGACTCCGCCATTTGCTTTTTGATTTTTTTTTTTTTTTTTTTTTTTTTTTTTTTTTTTTTTTTTTTTTTTTTTTTTTTTTTATATATTTCTAGTATGTGATCCCCTAAGAATCAATTTAAGTGGTAACGGACATGATTCAATAATATATAGGACCTTCTTTTAACGTTTACGACTCGTCAGTTTTTAATTTTTGTTTTTTTAACTACAGGAATACCCAAGGGTAAACGGCAAAAATGGCCAGGAGTCGGGGTCTTTTGGCCTTCCGGGGAACGACGGGTAGGAGCTAATTTTCCCCACCCCTCCGGGGGGGTCCTGCGGAACGCCTGCCGCTTTTGGTATTTGGTGTGCGCGGGGTTTCCATGCGCTCTCCGCTACTGGGTATGGAAAACGGTTGTTTTGGGTGGTTTTGATGCTCCTCTGTGCCCGTCGCTCGAGCCCCTAATTTTTTTTTACAAATTCTTGTAATAAGCTTTATGGCGCTGATTCAATATGGTAATTGATTTTTTCTTTAAGTGTCTTTACTTATTCGAGATATTTCATTTTTAAAAACAATATTTAACATTAAATGTTATTTTAAAAAATTTTAAGAATATTTCGAACTTTTTGGAATGCCATGTCCGTTCCGACTTGAATTGATTCGATGGTTTCAATATAGTAGCAAAATACTAAAATAAAAAAGTTCAGACTTGCTAGAGCCAGAACTGAACCATAACTACAGTCAGTCACAAATTTTTATATTATTATTATTATATATATATATATATATATATATATATATATATATATATATATATATATATATATATATATACAGAATATATATATATATTATATATATATATATATTTGATTTTTGGTAAGTTTGGTAAAAATATATGTGTTAAGATGAGAAAACTACTGGCAACCCTGTCCTTGAGAAGCATAATTTTTTCTCAGGTAAATTAGCAAGATGTTAATAGGGCATGCGTACCCCTGCATTACCCTAGAAAAAGAGTCCTGCATATATATATATATATATATATATATATATAATATATATATAATATATATAATATATATATATATATATATATATATATATATATATAAAAATATATATATCTTCTAGTATAGTATAATATATATATATATATATATGATTAGTGAACAGCCACCATATATAATATTAATATATATATTTATATATTTGAACGCACACATTGTAATCATTACTCTGTTTTCATATTTATCCTTAATTATCCCTCAAAGGCAGGGTTGACATGCATATATTTACTATTGATTAGACTTTCTTATCAATATGTAATTAAATTTATTTGTTTGTTCTGTTTATTGGTCTCCTAAGACTAGTTAGAATATCTAATTAATAATAAATATTAATCTTTATCTGAATTCATTATTCTTGGTGATTTCTCTCTTCACCACAAAAAAATTGCTATTCTCTAATTCTCAAGGTACAGCTGTGAGTAGTTAGGGTCACAGAAGTGAGTGAATGCCAGATTTAGCTGCTTTGCTGTGTTAATCTGGCACCCTTTTCTAGACTTTTTTTAGCCTTTTTTCTGTGTAGCTAAATAGTATTTAGCCACTTTTAGCTGTACATAGCATTTTCTAGTCTTTTTTAGACTATGACGTCATATTATGTTATCCCCTACCCCATTTGATCTAGCTTTTTCTGGCACCCTAGCCTTTTTCTAGTTTTTCTAGCCTCATGGTCAGTGTATGGTGTCTAACCCAATGTTTAGAGGGAATGCGTATCGATTTCTGTGATTTCTGACCGGATCGGAGCAGCCCTTGAGGTTGCTAGACATAACAAGCAAAACGAATGAGGGGAGCTTGAAGAGCAGCGACACGTACCATACACTGTCAAATGCTTTGGATATGTCAAGCGCCAGGACGCAAGTCTTCCTGTAGTTCCTAAGGGCCGAAAACCATAAATCGTAGATAGGAAAGTATATCGCCAGTAAAGCCATACTGGCGATTGGAAAGAAGGGAAGGAGTTTCCAGATGATCTAAGAAATTAGAGTTGAGAAGGGTTTCAAAGATCTTCGATAGATTACAAGTGAAAGCTATAGGGCGATAGTTAGAAGGATCAGAGCGGCTTCGTTATTTCGGAATAGGTTGGACATATGCGTCCTCTCAACACTAAGGAAAAGTGATAGTATTGAGACATAAATAATATAACGAAGGGCGGGGTCAGCACGGGGGCACACTCCCTCAAAACTTGGGGACAGGCAAAGGCATAGGATCCCTGAGAGTAGAAGGAGGAGGAAGAGGAAAGCCAGAATCGTCCAGGGTTTAGTTAAAGGAAAATAGGAGGTCGAAGAGATTGGCCTTTTTAGTTGGAGTATTAGCAACAGAACCATCAGAGTGAAAAAAATGAGGAAATGCAGATTTACAGTTGCAGTTCGCTTTACTCGTCGAAGAGTATTCCTGCAACGATTTCTAGCTGAATGAAAATTAGCAACAGTAATAGGAGAACGAGAATTTTTCCATTCCCGATACACTCTGTCTCTAGCCGGAATTGCTAGAAAACAAGCACAATCGAACCATGGATTATGAGGAGAGAAAGATTTAGTCGAAGAAGGAATAAATCTGCTCATCCCATCAACGATTACAGCTCCCACCTTATCGGCAGAAGTCGAAGTGTCTTCAGAGCCAAAGCAGTCACTCCAAGAGCCGAAGCGACTTATAAGCCCCAAGCTAGGCATTAAAAACCAGAAAAAAAAAAATGGTGGCTGGGATGGAGCTGATGGAGAAAGTATTAAGTAAGAATATAAAGGTTGGTCTGAATTTACTAATAAGGAGAGAAGGTATTGTATTTACAGAGAGAAGGACTGAGTGGTGCGTTATAGGTCTATAATGTTCAAGGAGTGGTTGGGACCATCCGGAATGTGTGTTCTTTAATTGGTTGCTCCAGATCGTTGAGGAAATGCTGAATGATTCGGCCTCCTCCCCACCTAAATCAATTATGAAGGACCTCAACCATTCGGTGTTGTGTACATTGAAATCCTAATTGGTCCTCAGAATTTGGATGAGGAAGCAGGGCTGGAGCGGCAAGATGTTTTCCGGCTCGAGCTCCGGCTCAAGCTCTGGCTCCAGCATTTGAGTACCCTCTCACTCAGGCTCCAGCATTTAAAGTCTGGCTCCAACTCCGGCTCCGAAACAAAGCATTTTAAAATTACGGTTCCGACTCCAAATCCGGCTCCGGCATTTTAAAATTGTTCGGCTCCGGCTCTAGCTTTATTACCGGTTCCGACACCGACTCTGGCATTTTTAAATTGTTTGAAGCAGCTCACAGCTCCTACTCGGCTCCCGACTCTAGGTAATTGCTTTTCCATTTATAGTTATGAACTCATTAATTCTGTTACAAAATTTTGATTGTATGATGAAATTAAATATTTGCTAATGGCATCTTTATTAACAGAATTAAAAACTAAAAAAAAATATTTTATAGAAAATAATAATTTTAAGAAATACAGAAAAAGAATAATTCACTTCCTAAATTTTAATATAATTCCTCATTGAACGATGAACTGCCTGTACATTTATGTAATATAATTTTATTAAATTATTTTTCTAAAATGGATAAAAATTATTTCAGTTTCATCCTAAAGTTTAAAATAATTCCTCATTGAACTATGAGCTTCCTGAACATATGTAACAATTTTATTCAAAACAGATTTTTTATTAATATATATATATATATATATATATATATATATATATATATATATATATATATATATATATATATATATATATATATATATATATATATATATATATATATACTCTCTATATATATATATATATATATATATATATATATATATATATATATATATGCTATATATATATGAAACTACTTGCACGTAGTGTTATATTAATTTCTCTTTGAACTGCCTGACCATATGTAATATAAATATATTCAAAACAATTCCTCTTAAAAATGAAACTTCATCAATAAAATCTTCCTTTAAACGATGACCTTAGATCCGATTTTATTATTTTCAAAGCAGAAAATATGCTCTCAGCATTCACTTGACTAGGAGGCAGAGCTGTAATTGTGCAAGCGCAAGCGGCACCTTGCAAAATTTTAGGAATTGAATTAGGATAACAATTGATTGCCTCTTTAACTGGTAACTTTGATTTCCGGTCGATTTTCATTATTCCCATCTTATGGATTCACCTTGTATTTTCTGGGGATTTTTAGATTGAAGGTCTTTTTACTGGTAGATTGTCTTAGTTTTTTTAATCGCTTTTCTGAATGCTCCAATTTTTCCCATTATCTGTTAAGAATTTGACTTCTTCATCTTCATCTGACGAGATACCACAAGGAAGATTTCTTGAAACTGCTGAACTATCTGACTGCGACCCAGATTTCTGTTCGATAGTGTTATTCATTTTAGATCCTAGTTCACAAAGAGCACTCATAGCTTTTAATATCAGATCTTCAGTTCTGAGAAAGGTTCTGAACAAAGATGGCCGACAAAAAGTATTTATTTTATTTTGAGTTAACATTCTTTCCCTTCTTTTCATGGAATTTTTGTCATTTACTAAAATCCCTTGTCTATAAAAATTTTTTACTGCAGTCAAGTCTTCTGATTGAGTATGTTTGGTGCTGTAAATTATGGGTGTTTAATAATTCTTCGAGGGTTTCGATTTGATTTCACTGACAGAGGGAGAAAGTTCAGGAGTACCAAGGCAGCCATCATTCCACAATAATCTTTTAGTTACAGAAGCCATTACAGCATAAGACCATGTACTTCCCATCTTGTCTCTTGACCTAAGATTGCCATTTTTCAGCTTGACTCTTTAGAACTTCCACTAATTTTGGGGTACATGCTGCTTTTGCCATTTTTCTCTCCTTGCTTATAAGATTTACTGTATGAGTATTGTGGAGACCATCACGCACTGCTAACTGTAAAGTTTGAACTCCACATCTCATGTGTGCAATGTTAACGTTATCGGAACAAAGTCTTTCCATAGTTTTGTCAAGTTCATTCTGAAAACAACTATTATTTCTTCGTTTTGACATTCAATAAAATCAGCATCACATTTACCAGCTTCCTGTTCCTCATTCTCATTGTCCTTATTTAATTTTTCAATCATACTGATGATCATGTTTGATGCGTTATCCGTAACTAAGCTAATTACTTGCCTCTTATTATTTCGAATTCTTTTAAAACATTAGGAACAAATTCTTGGATATATTCGCTGAAATGTTGCAATTTGGTATCTTTTACTGCTAACGTTTTTAGTAATATATTTTTATCTTTGTCCACATATCTAATATTATTGGCAAAATAAATTAGTTTTGCCCGCCCATGCGTAAGCATCCATATTTAAATGCAGGAAGCGTCCCTTCAAGAATTTTTAAGTTTATTTTTTGCTTATCTGCTTCTTCTAGAACTATTTTACAAATATTTTCCCTGTCAAAAGGGATTTCCAGTTTCGAAGTCATGTTTCCACAAAGTGCTTTAAATCCTGGTCTTGCAAGGAAAACTAATGGGTCACAATCTTTAACAACCATCATAATCAATTGTATTTGAATTTTTCACTTGACATAAATATAACAAGCTTTTGGCAAATGAAAAAGTTTCCTCTTTAGTCTGAGATTTTGAAATTAAAGGTTTATCCTGATTATCTTTTAGTTCACATTTCTTTTTAACAATTGCAGCAATGTCTGGATGAGAGCGTTTTAAATGTCTCATTAATTTAAAGGATCCAGTAGATGTATTGTGGAGCCCCATGAGTAACTGGTAGCTACGGTTTAGACTCTTTCGTGCCTGATCCAACTGACTGTTTCCCATCAACCGTGTTAACTATTTCATATTGACAAAATGAAAGTACTTTTATCTTCAGAGTGAGTACTTTATTCAAGTACATGAGGTGTTTTCGATTTTAGTTTAGTTGACATGATTTTTCTAAGGATATTAAACTTAATTAATTAAAGTTATCTATAGAAGTAACGAACCTCTTTTATTATTGAATAATAAATATACATAAGCAAATTTCTGAAAAAAGAAATATATAGAATATATATATATTATATATAATATATATATATATATATATATATATAGTATATATTTATATATTATATATAATATATATATATATATATATAATTATAATATATATATATATTATATATATATATATAATTGATCAGTGGTGTCCAACCTTTTGTCTATCTCGAGCAAATTAAGAATTTAAAAATTTTAGCGCGAGCCATAATAAATATTTAATATATATATATATATTATATATATATATATATAATATATATATATATAATATATAATAATATATTATATATATATATTAATATATATATATATATTATATATATTTCTTTTATAATATATAATATATATATATAATATTAGGATGGCCGGATAGTGATTTCCGGATAGCCGCGGATACACGGTATCGGCTGGAAGTTAACCGGAATCCGGCCGGAGATCGGAAGGAATTAAGCCGCGATACCGGATTGCGCAGGTTTAAGCGTTCGGGCGGGGTGACTAAATAAAAAAAATTATTTTTGCTCATCGTGGTAGTTCTACAAGTTTTATTTAGATTATCTTTAATTCTAGAGAGTTTTTATATTTTTTAAAAAATATAAATAAATTAGTGCTATAAAGCCTTAAATAGAATTCACATTTTGAAAGAATAGCGAGTTTTTTTTTTTAACTTTGTTTTAAAATGAAAAATTGTTATGGACAGATTTTAAATATATATTTTTTCAGTGGATACAGTTGAGTATGTAGCTTTAAATGGCTAAACTAAGATTTTTGTTTTAAACAGTGCAGGTGGTTAAAATCGCTGGCCTAAACTTTGGCCCGAGTTCATCCGCCCAATAAAAATTGATGATAGGGTGAATGGGGCCGACCATTGTTATTCTTAGGTTTATTGTAGCTATATATTGAACATTTTTATTACGTATAGCTAATTAAATATAATAAACAGTTACGGTATTCTTTAGTTAAAAAAGTAAAAATAAAAAATGAAATTTAGATGTAAAATATTGACTTCAAAAAAGTGTTCAAAAATTTGCCCACGAATTGGGTGAATTGGGCCACCACATTTTTTTCTTATTTATTTATCAATATTAAAATTTTAATTACTTATTACTAATTTTAATCATAATAAACAATTTCTATATTAAGTAAAAATTAAAATATAAAATTGAATTTATACATAAAGAGGAATTTAAAAAGATGGCCCAATTCAGCCCACAAGTGGTCCGATCACCCCTTCAAAACTGTAGTCTAAATTATCTTATTTAAACTTTTAATAAACTATGATTATTTAGAATTCATTATTTTTTTTTCATGTGTGTGCTTATGACCTACTATAGGCTGATTTTCAGGAAAAAAAAATCCAAAAAGTTATTAGGGAAAGTGGGGAGACGAAGTTATACCTAAAGTGGACAAACTCACCCCGCCCAACCTATACAGTGATTAATATATATATATATATATATATAATATAATATATAATATTATATATATATATATATATATATATATATATATATATATATTATATATAATATAATGGCCGAGTCTCCAGATACCGATAACGATGTATTTCTAAAAAAAAAAAAACACTATATCTACATAAAAACTTAATTTTTTGAATTTAGCGTACATTGTAATGCAAGAACTAAAAAAAAGATAATAAGTATTCAATTGAATAAATAACTCCAAAAAATATTATAATCCGTACGTTTCAAAACTTAATTTAAACATGAAACCCATAAAAATAAACTTTTTCCTTATATCTTTTCAATACTTTTGGGGAAAACAAAAAATAATGGCAAAAATAAAAAAATTAAAATAATAAAAATTAAAGTTAAATTAAAATAAAAAATTAAAATTGCATATAGTTTAGGTTAGGTCAGGTCAGGTCATCAAAAAAAATTTAATTTCTCTAGAACATCTATCTATCATAGGGTGTGTGTGTGGTGTGTGGGTGTGTGTGTGTGTGTGTGTGGGTTGTGTGTGTGGTGTTGTGTGTGTTAGTGTGTGTGTTGCCTTACATTGAAAAGAAAATATGGGGGAACTCATGACTTTGTGGAACGCGGAAAAATTTTGGTGGAACGAGGAGAATTATTATTATTATTACTTTTTTTTATCTCCTTTATTTATTTTTCTTCTTATTATTATTATTACTCTTTTTTATCTCACTTTATTTAATTTCTTCTTCATTTTCCTCCATTACAAAGTGCTCTGATTTCAAAAATGTATTCATTTTACCTTAGCTATCATAGTTTTTTTTACATACATGGGACATCTAATCTGGAGGCTGACCTATATATATATAATATATATATATATATATATATTAGATTATATATATATATATATATATATATAATATGATATATATAAATATATATATATATATATATAGTATATTATATAATATATATTATGGTGCGTCTTTCTCTTTTGGGCGTGGTCATATGCGGGTTTACACACTCATGCCTCCAGCAAACATATTGACTAACCACCATTTATTCCACATATATATACACATTGATAAAGACAACACCCCAGCTTCTAGTAACACCTTACAGACATCCCTACTACTCATATCCCTATGGGCGGGGGGAGAAAAGATTGCTCCACATCGTATTGCCTGCGTGTCCTTAGAAGTCGACTAAGGGCTGGTGATAGTTGGGTTTGGCTGCCCAACTACCACCTAGTCTCTTGCTAGGAATGGCTGGATGCATGCCTCGGGATGGTCGTGATCGCCGTAACGACCTTCTTATCGGCGAAATTGTATGAATCGTATGTACATGGAAGTCAAAGGAATAAATGTTGAGAAGAGAGGAGAAGTGATGGATGTATTTAGAAAGGGGCAAATTTGATTTGCTCGCTGATGACTGAAACAAAGATGAAAAGGAAGAAGGTTGACATTGATGGTTCTGTGGTGGAAATGTGTCCGTGCATGGTGTGGAGAGATATGAGAGAGGGGAGTAGATAGGAGTTGCAATTTTGTATTGAAAGTGACCTGGTACAAAGCTATGGTAACTTGTGGTAAGTCCTGAATGTCTAATTGTTGAAATTAAGTTTGAAAGGTCAAGGTATGTGTGGTTTGTGAGCGTATGTTCCATCTGAGGAAACGTGAAGAGAGTACGATTTGTGGGGATTATCTGAATTGATGTTCTGGATGGGGGGAGTAGGAGCTTCAGATTGATAGTGTTTGGGTGACTGAATGGTTGATAGGTGATACAAAAAAAGGGATGGCGTATAAACAGGTGGTTTTGAGGGGGTGCGGGAGAAAATGGAGAATGTTAGGAAGTGATTTGATTTCTGTTGAAGAGAGGGTATGTGTGGAAGTAATTACTTTCTGTAAACACGAAGAGTATCCATAAGTATACAAGAGTTGATGGTGTAGGTAGAGATGATGGTATCGAAGTGAAAAGTCTATGATTGATTTTGGTTGGTGAAGAAGGAGATGTTGAAGCATGTGCTGGATGTTAATTCAGTGAGGGGTTTAGGAATGCGATAGTATTATGTTGTTCTATGTAAAATAAGTTAGGGGGGCTTGGATGGAGAGGAAGGTGATAGCGAAAGGAGTAGGTAAAATTAAGAGTGAGAAGTTAAAGTGAACAAGAATAAGGATAAGTAGTTAAGAGCGCTCGCTTAGTAAATCGGTGAATGTGAAAAACAAGTTGATACTGAACAATTCTGGGGGCAAATGAAGGAAGCAATTGTTAAAGGTAAAGTGGCAAAGTGCAAAGGAAGGGTGTGGATGTGCTAAAGTAGGAAGTAAGAATGTTTAACAGCGAATGTTGGAATGAAGATGGTGATGAAGCGGTTAAAGGCTAAAAAAGAAGCGGTTGGGTTGAATGTACTAAAAGCCCATGATGATGCAGTTTCAAAAGAAAGATGCTTTGGAATTATATAAGGAGAAAAAGAAATAATAAAAAGTGCATACGTAGGAAAAAAGAAGAGGTAAATGACAGTTTGGAAGGAGGTTGAATGAGGACATACAAGGAAATAGGAATCTCTTCTGGAAGGGAGTACGAAAGGTAGAATGAGAATAAGGGATCTGCTTAGAATAATGAATAGGGAGGTGCTTTTGTAATGAAGAAATGGATGTGAGGAGTGTGGAAAGAACACTTCGAAAATCTGCACAATATTAACAGTTAATGATGAGTTGTTAGTGTAATGTGTGGAGGTTTGATTGGTTACAAGAGATGAATAGGTATTGTTGGGATGAGGTTATTAGTAAGGAGGAGGTAATGGCGTAGAGTGAGAAAAGTTGAAAAATGGTAAAATTGCAGGTATAGATGAAATTTACTGGTGAAAATTTGATCAAGAGCGGAGGGCGAGATGGGGTTGATTGGATTTTGGAGGTTGTGTAAAATAAAGCGTTTATATGGAGGTATAGTTCCAAGGGATTGGAGTAGAGCGGTAATAGTTACCCTTGTATAAGGTAAGGAGAAAAGGGGAACTGTAGAATTTATAGGGGAATAAGTTATTGAGTGTTGTAGGGAAGGTATATGCTGGCATTTGGTCGAAAGAGTGCGTGCGTCGAGTGACTTGAAGGACTGATTGTGAAGAACAGGGTGCGTTAGGGAGTTGGTAGGAGGATGTGTGGATCAAATCTTACATTAAAACAAATGATTGAGAAAATGAGGAGAAGAAAAAATTATATTTAGGTTTTATGGAAGTGCAACAGGCGTATGATAGAGTTAATAGGAAGCTTTATGGCAGGTATTAGTGAAATATGGTGTTGGTGGTAGGCTCTGAATGGAATCAAGTATGTTATGACGATAGTGAAGCGGTGTAAGAATAAATGGTGTCAATGGTGATTCGTTTATGGAAATAGCGGAGTGAGCAGGTTTGTTATTTCTCCTTGACTGTTCAGTTGTTATATGGATGGGGTTATGAAAGAATTCGACGTGGAGGGCAGGAAATGGTGTTAGAATGATGGATTAATGGAGTACGGAGTTGGGAGGGTTGCCCTACCTGATTATATGCGAAGAATTTGTTCTATCTGAAGAGAGTTGAGAGTGATGGTAGAGAGATTTGGCAGGGTATGTAAAAGGAGGGGTTTGAAAGTAAACGTAGATAAGATAAGTTATGGTTGTGAGTAGGACAGCCTTCAGTGTGAAGTATGTATAGAT
>JABUQX010095160.1:70000-98105 GCA_015478945.1 Trachelipus rathkii
CATTCAAGCTTTACTGCGAATAAATGGCAAATACTTGATAAAAATTGTAAGAGGATTGAATCTGTTCCACCTGGTTACGGAAACTATTAAAAGCCCAAAATCAATTATATCAATCTATTCGTCCATAAAATTTGAGCTGCTCCAGCATGATCTCTCAAACTCTGAGGATGACAGCCGAGAAAGTTCCGACTTTAAAAGAAGAGCTGAAGAAGCCATTAGAGTTTAGATTTGATGAATAAAAAGGAAGAGAAAGGATCAAAGGACATATATCAAAACAAATGAAATTGTTTTAAATTACTGTAGAATCCAAGTGCAAACTGAACTTTAATTTCTAGATGAAATAAGAGAATTAAGGTAGAAAATGGATGCTTAAGAATATTGCAAATAATAAGGTAGAAAGGGAAATAGTAAGTAGCAGTACATAAGAAAGGTTTCAGGCGATATGGATCACTTTCCATTTTTCAGAAAACAAAGCCATTATCTACAATGAATTAGAATTGGCGAAGTACCTCAAAATCATCAGAGCATTAAGAAAAGAAATTACTGCAAAGGTTACTTAGTTTTTATAAGTTGAAGAAAGTGAAAGTGGACAGCGAACCCTGTTTCCTGTAATTCAGACAACGAAAAAATCAGGTGGCTCTTCATTTCCTGACAATTTTAAAAAACAAAAAGAAATTTTTTTACCAGAAAAATCAATTTCTAATCTGGGAAAGAAAGAATTACTTAATTGGTGGAAAGTGACCAAAGCTAAATTCCAAGAACATAGCAAGTACGTAGCCCCAATTACTCTCTTGTCCAGTCTCCCCCATATATTCAGAGAAATTATTTCTTTTTCAGAAGCAGGAAATATATTTGAGGATAAACGTTTAAAAATATCGCCCAATACTGGTTAAAGTTTTTTTTTTACTTCACCACAATTCATCAGCAATATTTTCAAAGTGTTTAAAGAAAGTTAACTTTATATTATTTATTCAGATACAATAATATAATATATATATATATATATATATATTAATATATATTATATATATAATATATTATATATAGTTATATTATATATAATTATTATATATATAATATATATATATATATAATATATATATATATAATTATATATATATATATATATATATATTATATATAGTAGTAAGAACTTGGTTTATATATAAATATATATATATATATATATATATATATATATATATATAATATATATATAATATAAATATATATATATATATATATATATATATATATATATATATATAATATAATATAATATATATATATATATATATATACTGTCAAAATGTTGGAAAACTGGTTTGGGTGGGTAAAACTTGTAAGTTTAGAATTTGTGCTATATTTTCATAATGGCAACCGTTATGAAATTGGGGAAAAGTTTTTTTGTTAGATAAAAGACTATATTTTAATATTATTTCAAAATTAAATCCAATAAATTAGAGGTTCAGTTCAAAAAAATTTCCCCCATTTAAAATTTTTTTTTTGAAAAATTGCAAAAAAAAGTTAAGGTCTGCACAATTTCTAAGACTGAAAAGATCATCATTTTGAATTAACAGCATATAAAAAGTTGTAAAATTAAGAGTTTTCATGTATGTAATGCATGTTAGTGATATTATTTTGTAAGTTATTAAGTGGTTTCACTTGGGGTAAATACGGGTAGGTTAAAACGGAACAGGGTAAAAAACTGGTAACTTATTTTAACTATTATTTTCATGTAAAATAATTTTTTTTTTAGTTTTTAATAATATTTCCCTTTATTATTATAAATATAAGTATAAAAACCTAGGTATGTATTATATTACCGTGTATATATTATTATATTTGATAATTATTACGTAAAAAAAATAGGCCAAACTTTACATTATAGTACGCCCATTATCTCGAGACCACGATACTTTACAAGAAAACCAATTACATATTTGAATCAGCGTATAAAGCTTATTACAGGAATGTTGTTAAAAAAATAATAATAAATTTTGTTTTTTTTTATTTAATATTTTTTTTTTTTTTTTTTTTTTACTTTTTTTACAACATTCACGAATAAGCTTTATTACGCTGTTCTTAAATTGTAGTTTGGTTTTCTTGTAAGTATCGTAGTCGAGATATCGGCGTACAGTAATGTAAAAAGTTTTACAAAAAAATATGATGCTCAGTAAATAAGTTAATGCTAGTGAAGTTTAAGTTTTACATGTTTTTTTTACCATGTTATACTTGTATTATCTTATTTTTTAATTAATAAATTAGGTAAAGTTCACAAACGTACGGAAAAAAAATTAAAATTACGATTTTAAAGCCGACGCCACCTACCATTTAACCCAAAAAAAAAATTTTCCACTAGCATTTTCAAAAAATTACTATCAACATTTATTTTTCACATTTTAGATATTTTCGTTTATTCAAAATCATTTAAGAAGGTTTGAATTTGAGAAAAACATTTTAAATATGGGTGTAAATTGAATTTCGATTTTTTCATGACTCTCAAAAAAAAAAAAGCCCAAGATATTACCGCGTTTTCCCCCATTTGACCGGTAATAATATATAATATATATATATATATATATATAATATATAGATCATATATAATATAATTATATATATATATATATAATATATTATATATATTATATATAATAATATATATATAATATATATAATAATAATAATTTGGAAATTAAATTGAATAATGAGAATGATCTTATAATCCATATTTGAGGTACTGAGTTAAACTTTTATTTTAAATAATATTGTAGATATGTAATACACTGTATGAATGCTACACAAGATTACCATTATTTTTTGTTAAAAAGATGGGCTAAGGGTTATTAAAATAAATCCCTTAGATCAAAATTTTTTCTCAGAAGTAGATAGTAATTCCGGTTCCGGCGGGAATTTTGAAAAACGGCCGGAACCGAAACCGGAAAAAAATGTCAAATTCCGGCCGAATTCCGGTTACACGCTCTAATATATATAGATGATTAGATATGTAAGAATATAAAGGTAAAAATTTTAATATATATTTTAAGATTTTATATCTCATAAATATATTATAATATTATATATATATAATATATTATATATATATATATATATATATATATATATATATATATACTATATAATATATATAATATATTATATATAATATATATATATATATATATAATATATATTCATTTTGACTTATCTTTTTGGACATATTAAATGGAATTTGCCTTATACTTTATATAATGAGCTGAATATCAAATTATAATTTAAAATCCTTTAGACATGCATTAAAAACATTAAAGCTACAGAATCACATATATAGATGTGCTGATTTCCAACCTATCGTGGCCGCTTCCTTGTATGCGTAGGAAGTTCTGAAACATAATATAATATATATATATTATATATATATAATATTAATATATATATAAATATATATATAATTATATATATATTATAATATATATATAGTAATATATATATATATATAATATTTTATATAAATATATATATATTTATATATATATATAGATATATATATAATTATATATATATATATATATAATATATAATATATATAATATAATATATATATAGTATATATATATATAAAACAACTGCTACAAATTCAAACGCAGTGTGATAGGTATTCAAGAAATAACCCCTCAGTAATTTCACACTTGCGGGGATCGTAAACCTGGGCGCCTAGCAGAAGTCGCGTAAGTGTTGACGACCACCGGCACGATGAATTACTGTTGGGTATTTTGAAATATATATTAAGATATATATATTAATATATTATAATATATATATATTATATAATATATATATATATATTATAATATTAATATATATTTATATTATAATATTCAGCTCAGTTTCAACCCAGGAAATTTGATTCCAGAAAAACAGCTGCAGCTGCTGCGATTCTGCCCCAAAGTCAAGTTTTATCTTTCTAACTGTTATAAGAATATAAATAAGAAAAATAACAATGAGCAATATCAGTTACTGTTAATTCCACAGCCACTATTACCTCTACTACTACTACTACTACTACTACTACTACTACTACTAATAATAATAATAATAATAATAATAATAATAATAATAATAATAATAATAATAATAATAATAATAATAATAATAATAATAATAATAATAATAATAATAATAATAATAATAATGAATAATAACAATAAAAATAAAATAATAATAATAATAATAATAAAATATCAGAAATAATAACAAAAATATATAATAACGATAATGGATGACGGAATTAACGAATAAGTGCTAGAAAGAGGGAAAAACACCAGAGGATTTTAGTAAATCTATATTGTGCCCTATATACAAGAAGGTTGATGAAATCGATTGTAAAATAACAGGGGAATTGCCCTGATGCCACATATTGCTAAGCTGTATGAGAGAATATTGGAGAGAAGATTGAGAGAAACGGTCGAAAATAAATTAGATGAATGGCAACGTGGTTTTCGACTGGGAAGGTCGACGGTTGATTTGATTTCCGCTCTGAAGTTGATATGTGAAAAGAGTTATGAATTTAATCACAAAGCATATTTGGCCATTATCAATTTAGAAAAGGCGTTCGACCGTGTGCCGAATGAGATTTTCTGGAGGATCCTGGGGAAATGGGAGTATTGGGTGCCTACTAAACTAATAAGAGAAATAAAAAGCACGTATGCGGACAGTTGCTGTAAGGTGAAAACACAGATAGATGATAGAAGCTGATTTGGAATAACAACAGGTGTAAAACGGGGAAGCGTACTTATCTCAATTTGTTCAAAACGTTTCTGGACTATCGTGGCAAGGTGTTACAGGAAGGTATGGATGAAATATCTTTGAGTACGTGGATGAACTGGCGTTGGTCTCAGAGTCAAGGTAGGATCTGCAGAGGTTTATAGTGGTATGGGTTTAGGTGTTGATGGAGAATGGAATGAAAATCAATAAGGGGAAGACGGAGTTTATGATGGTGAATAGGGAAGGCAGTAGGAAGTATTCAAACAGATTGAACAGTTTCAATATTTGGGAGTGCATAGTGAAGTAAGAAATGAAATGTTTCATAAGCTGAACCATAGAATTGGAAAATTTAATGGGACATTGGCGTCATAAGGATCGGAGTATACCAAGGAAAGTCAAAAGCAATAATATATACCAACATTAGAAGGCCCGTACTAACATATGGACACGTGGCATGGACATTTGATACAATAGCTAAAAGTAAAGTGCAGAAATGCGAAATTAGTGAATTAAGATTGATATTGGGGAGAGGGGGTGATAAGACTTGACAGGAGGAGGAACGAAGACATGCGGGCGGAGCGGAGAGTGGAGAGTATATTGGAACTGGTGGAAAGGGGGGTAGTTGAGACGGTTCGGACATGTGAGGAGGATGAACGCAAATAGATGTGCGAAAAGGTATTATTAGTGGCAGCCGGAGGAAAGGAGGTGAGTGGGGAGGGCGAAGGTGATGTGGAGGGATGGTGTTGAGAGAGCTGTCCGATCGAGATATGGTGTTAAGATGGATGTGGAGAGGGGAATATATATGGAGGAGGTGGAGGAGGAGAGAGTGTTTGATGATTAACTTCGATGGAGGAGCTTCGTGCAGGAATCCTGACAGGTGCATACGACTACAGGAGGATGCTGAGAAAGAGATGGCGAGATATAAATAAATATATATATATATATATATATATATATTATAGATATATATTATATATATATATATATATATATATATATATATATATATATAATATATAGTATAATATATATATATATATAAATATATATATATATATATATAAATATATATAATATATATATAAGTATATATATATATATATAGTTATAGTTAATATAATAAAAATAATATAATAATATATATATATATATAATATATATATATATATATATATATATATATATATATATATTTAAAGAACTGGTTAGATATATATAAAAGAGAATCTGGATATATATGCATTACCAAGGTGGTTTAATAAAGTATTTTTGAGACTCCTTTCAGAAGAAGAAAATAAGAAATGGGGACAATATTCCATTTTATTTATACCAGCGGTAAGAAAAAAAAAGGTCTGTGTAGGTTTGGTGTTTATTGATTAAAAGAAATACTCAATCTTTGCTAGATGACTTTGTACGGTTTAAAACCAATCATTGATGTTGGAATCTGTGTGGTAATATCCTTATGCATTAATTAACCTTACAGATAGAAGCATTTTAGACCTCTGATCGAGAATCAAAAATAGAATATGTTTGAAATGGTGAAAGAAATCCGAAACAGCCATGTCACGATAAAAAAAAAGGTATAGTCATGATGGGTGAGTTTAATTTTCCTGGCATTAATAGGATTCCTTGTTCTAAGCGAGATCATTAGAAAGTCTGCTATTATAAATTGCATTCAAGCTAACAGTTTGAGCAGGTGTGGTCCTATTAACTACCAAAGGCATTAGCACGATAGATATAATATTAACTAAAAACATGAAAGTATTTGGGTAGATGAAGGTTAGAGTTGACGGGAATTTTCGGAATTATTAACCATAATATAATTAATCTATGATTGCGTGGGCTCTATGTCGTGAGCGTTTTCTTATTGTAGGAGAAAAAGAAAAGGCACGACACAAATGGAATATAAGTAATATAATATAATCCAAGACAACAGTACATAAGTCAGGGTAACCATACGGTGCAGGAATCGCTGTTTGTGTCCATGACATGCCTGATGACGAGAAAGCAATCCTGCGGCGATCGTCGAACGTTTGATTTTGTTGTTGTCGGTCATAGCATGCGGAACCCATGTGCCCAACTTTTGACCCTTCCCATCGCTTGCAGGTGACGCTCTATTGTACCGTTGATGCATCCCATTCTCTCAGCCAATTCCCTCGTGATTTGCTGGGGATCTTCGTAAATCAGCTGATTCAGGCGGTCTTCTTCGAACACAACAGGACGCCCGGTGCGAAGCCCATCCTTGAGGTCAAAATTCCCATTCATGAAGCTCGAAAACCATCTGTTTGCTGTACTTTGAGGTATTGCGCCATCCCCAAACACGGCATTAATCTCACGAGCAGCTTCGGCGGCTTCACACCTCGGTTGAACGCAAACAGTAGATGGTGTCGAAAATGCTCGATTTTGTTGACTTGACACTCCATTATAATGATCTGAAAATAAAGAAATTTACAGCGTAATTCACAATAAACACACATTTCATGCTTATCAGTATCAGCACATTCGAATAACATCCAGACGTAGTTCGAAACGACACATTTATCATGACCAATGACCTCGGTTAAACAAACGCTCACGACTTACGAGCCAACCTTATATTTAAAATGAATTTGATATCTGGAAACAAATTGTAAGTTAATTAGTAAAAGACCTTAGATTTCCGAAATGGCGATTTTACCAAATTTCTAGACATGCTTCGTATAATTGACTGGGATAAGGAGTTTAAAGACCAAAATTGTTAAATTTTGATGAATATTCATTCAATATGTTTAAAAGATAGACCAATTATGGTGGGGAAGAAAACCCCTTTTTGGTGGAATAGAGAGATAAGAGAGAAAATCACTGAAAAACATAGATGTTTTAAAATATTAAAGGTTAGTAATAGGGAGGAACATTTAAAAAATTATAGGAAAAATAAAAATGAACTTAACCATTCAAATAGAAACGCAAAGAGAGAGTCAGAAATTAATTTTGCAAAGAGATCCAGTTTATATTATAAGGGACCGAAGAAGTTTTCTAGCTTTTATATATATAAAAGTAAAAATATTACAATTGGACCTATTAAAATTATATATATATATATATATTATATATATATATATATATATAATTATATATATATAAAAAATATATATATATATATATATATATATATATATATATATATATATATATATATATATATATATATATATATATATATATATATATTACTGATTTTACTGGTGTGAGTTACTTTATTAATCTTATTAATATATAATTTATTAATGTCCCCTTAGACATTCCCTTATTTTTATTATTCATTTTTAAATTTATTGTAGATTTCATTTTATTTATATTAGTTTTGTAATTATCACTTAAATTTATAATTAACATCACTTACATTAATTGATATTAAATATTTGTTTGAGTATTGTTGTTAGATTTTCCCTTTCTTGCTTGACTTATACTACCAAGTCTTGCCTCCCTTGATTTAACTTACCCTATATTAATAATTTCCTTTGAAGTGATTTTCATATTTAAAATTTTATTCATCATATTCACTTTAGATGGACAGACATTTTGAATTAACATACATTCACACCATTCTTGTCTACATATACGTAACTTCTGTTATTTGGGACTTTCTTTGTTCTAAATAACACCAGTAAATTCATACGCTTCTGTCCTATCTTTTTTTCATATCTCTCCATCTCCTTCTTCCTTTGACTTTTAAAAATCATATTGCTGCACATAATATATTTTTTCTCTTATTATGAGTGGCAATTGTCCAATCATTGACCTTATAGTTTAGATTGTATTTTAATTATAGTTTTGTAAATGCACTGCGTTTGAACTGCAGTCTTCTTCAAATATTGTAGTCAATCGTACGGTGTTTTTATTGATTTTTATTTCATATGATCTGAATGATCTAAAGTCTTTGTATTGGGGCGAAGGGAAGCGTAACGTCACACGATACTTCCCCGAGGTACACCCACCTCTCCTTCATTATTTGTATTTAATATTTCTTGAATAAGTTTAATTCCCCTTGATACTGTTTATTATTATATATATATACTATTTATAATATAGGGTGTAAATATCTCTTATTATACTTAACAGAATCTTTAACGTGACCTGTAATTGAAGGGTGAGAAACGGGCCCACCCTTATGGTTTTATGGTAAATTACGACCAAATCACCTTTGGCTAAAAACAACTATCTCTAGTATCAGGTGTCTATGTGACAGGAGTGGTTTTGTGTAGCGAAATATTTCTGGAGGTGAATGGTGGCTGAGACATACTGACAGCCTGCCATTAGCCCAACCAAAAAAACATTAGTGGCGCCCAACGTTAAATATAGGAAACCCATTAGTTGGCGCCCAAAGTTCTGTGCATAGGCGCTAGCACTTTGGCACTGAACAGTTATATTAACTTTTTTCTCAAGTGCCACGCGGCTGGCACTCTGAAATTTTTTCAAATATTTTCGCTACCTTCTCTACTGCGATATAGATACATTAGTGGCACCCAACGTCACAAAAATGAGTGCGCCAAATTGTTTACCCGCTTTCACCTCTTTTGATTTTTTTTTTTTAGTTTTGAGAGACAGCAATCTCCATTTTGAAATATTTGAAATAAAAAATAGTATTGAAAACTATTTTATATTCGTATACCCAGGCCTCTTATATATATACGTATATATATATATAAGAAATATCATAATCTTATATTATATATATATATTGAATATGATAAATATATAAATATATATCATATATATATATATATATATATATATATATATATATATATATATATATATATATATATATATATATATATATATATATATTATATATATATATAAAATATATGTGTGTGTGTGGTGAAATTTGGTTTAAAACTTCAAATATCTCAAAAACTACAATAGATACAGGGAAAAGGAATACATTGTTGGAATCCTGGTAACATTTTAGTGCGGAAAATGTAAAAAAAAAAAAAAAAAAAAAAAAAAAAAAAAAAAAAAAAAAAAAAAATCTCAAAAACTACAATAGCTACAGCGAAAAGGAATACATTTTTGGAATCCTGGTAAAATTTCACATAGGAAAATGTAAAAAAATAAAAAAATAAAAAAAATTATTGTTAATAATTATAGTAATATGATTAGAGAGCCTATTTAGAGACCTTTTATTGGTTACTCGTTAAAATAAATAGACTTTCTATTAAATTTTGCTTTTTTTTTTAACTAAAGAATACCCCAAGGGTATACCGCACCGATGGCAGGAGTCGGGGTCTCTCAGCCTTCCGGGGAACTACGGGGTAGGACTAATTCCCCCCTCCGGGGAGGGTCTCCGGAACCCCCGCTCTTTGGTATTTGGGTGTCGCGGGGGTTCCTCCGCCCCTCCCCTACGGGGTATGGAAAACGTCCCCCCCTGTGTTCCCGTCGGCCAGCGAGCCTCACAATTGCCGTTGTATAATACCTTTACAAATAATAATTTTTAATATAATATAATCCCTCCCCCTAAAAAAAAAATAGCCATATTTATTTATTATTTATTTTTTTTTTTTTTTTTACATTTTCCTAACTAAAATTTTACAAGGATTCCAAAAATGTATTCCTTTTCGCTGTAGCTATTGTAGTTTTTGAGATATGATTTTTTTTTTTTTACATTTTCCGCACTAAAATTTTACCAGGATTCCAACAATGTATTCCTTTTCCCTGTATCTATTGTAGTTTTGAATATGAGTTGTAGTTTTAACCAAAAGTTGTAGTTTTAAACCAAATAACGTATGTAGTTTTATATTTATATATGATATATATATATATATATAAATATATGATAATATAATATATATATATATATATAATATATATATATATATATATATTATTTTTATATAAAATATAATATATATATATATATATATATATATATATAATTTTAATATTATATATACTTAATATATGCATGACTTAGAGTAGGTCAAGTCATGCTTTAATTAAATAACAAAGTGCTGTTATTTTCAATATATATTTGTAATACATTTGCAAGTATTAAATTATTTTACTAGTTGAAAAAATTTTTCTCTCCTATTGCACCATTGGGACCTTATTTGGATTTAACAGCTTCATATGACCTTTTTAACTAAATAAACATGTAAATATTGTACATTGAAATAACTTTTTTTTTTTGGCGCAGAAGTTAGTGATAAGGTTTCTTTAAATAATTTTGGGTCATCTGACCCTCCTATGAGTATTATTAGTTCAACTGACCCTCTTTTTTTATTTATTTACAAATAGGCTCAAAAGCCTCTTATATTTAGCTTCTTTAAACTTCTTTTTTATTTACAAATAGGCACAAAAGCCTCCTATTGCTTGTAGACTCCAAAGCCTCTTATATTTAGCTTCTTTTAATCCTTCTTTTTTTATTTTATAAATAGGCTCAAGGGCCTTCTATTGCTTGTAGGATCCAAAGCTTCTTATATTTGGCTTCTTGTAAGCCTCTTTTCTTTTATATCTATTTACAAATAGGTTCAAAAATTTCTTATATTTGGCTTCTTTTATGCCTTCTTTTTTATTTTACAAATAGGCTCAAGAGCCTTCTATTGCTCGTAGGCCTCAAAGCCTCTTATATTTCGTTTCTTTGAAGCCTTATTTTGATAGGCTTTGAAGTATCCTTTTTCTTGTAGGCTCCAAAGCCTCTTATATTAGGTACCTTTGAAGCCTCCTTTTAATGGTTGTCTCCAAAGCCTCATATTTTGGTAGGCTCTGAAGCCTCCTTTTGCTGGTAGGCTCCAAAGCCTCATCTTTGGTAGGCTCTGAAGCCTTTTTTTACTTGTTGGCTTCATAGCCTCTCCTTTGACTTTAAATATACTCTAAAGTCTATTTTATAACCTGAATTTAAACCCTTTCTGAATATATTTTAATTTTAAAATTTGACTGTCTCAAAGGAGACTTATTGTTCTTTTTCTTGTATATAATTTAAAACATAAACATGGCTACATTACCAGACTTGTCTGACGATGATATTAAAATATTTCAATCAACTAAAAAAAAAACGTAGAATTCTACGCAGTTGGGCTGCTAAAGCAATTCATGATGCAGATGAGAAATTAGCAAATCCCAATCTAGAAACATGCAAATTAGAGTCATCTATTCAAAGTTTAGAAAACATTAACATTAAACTGAGTGAATTAGATACGATCATTGGGGAATTATTAGTTGAATAAGATTAATTAATAGATGACGAAGAACATTTCAATCGTCACACTGCCATCACAGATTGCAACAATATCATGAAAAATAAAATAAAAACCCTCAATAGGGAATTCACATCTTTTCCCCATCACCTAACTACGAAGGTTTTCATGAACGAAAGCATTCAAACTTCCAAAAAAGAAATTGCCAACCTTCGTTGGCAATATTCCTGAGTTTGTCAGCTTCTTAGAAGCCTTTGAAAGTAATGTAGAAGGCAAAGGTTTCTCTGATATTAAAAATTGGGACTATTATTAGATTGTTTAAAAGGTACAGCACAAAAAATGGTTTCTAGCTGCGGAATTACTGGAAAAATTATAAAGTTATCTTAGATTTACTAAAAGATGATTTCGATAATCCAGCTAGTCAAAGAAACGTTAATTTTAAAGCTGGCAAAATTACCCTTTTCAAAAATATGACTATGCAGAATTATATAAATTCAAAGCTGATATGCACTGTTACGTAGAATCTCTTAAAACGAAAGACGATAATTGATTGTGATAGATGCTCTACGATCCTTGGAGTTCTTTAGTTAAAAAATTACCTGATCAGGTTATAGAAAAAGCGAAAGAGGATAATGCTGGTGAGAGTTGGACTCTAGAATCACTGTATAGCATGCTGAATAAGGTATTAACTCTTCTTGAGGCTTCAGGACAAACTCTTCATCAGATAGTAAAAACAGCACACCTAACTATAAAAAAACGCAACAGTTCCTCTTCATCTAATGATAAGTGGAAAAATACTGGAACTATACCTAAATATTCTATCATACTTAATACAAACATTAATTCTTCCACTTATAATAAAACATAACAATAATAATAATAATAATAATAATAATAATAATATAATTAATAATAATAATAATAATAATAATAATAATAATAATAATAATAATAATAATAATAATAATAATAATAATAATAATAATAATAATAATAAGTATGATACATTTAATAATAATGGTTTTTACAATAACAATAATAGATAAAATAACAATAAAATCGATAATTACAGCAAGAAGCCTAATTATAACAATAATAATTGCAGTAGTAAGAGCTATAATAACAACCATAGTCCTAGCATTAGATGTAGATTTTGTAGTAGTTATCATTTTAGGGTCAATTGTGGTTTGATTAATACACTTGAAATTAGAAATAAACTTGTACAAAGTCACCAATGGTGTAAAAAATGTTTATCTGGCACTCATCTGAACAACATTCTTTTACAGTGCATCCCACCAACCTCTTACACCAAAAACTGCCATTTGGAAAGGCGTTTTTGAAACTAAATTAATATTTAAATCCTAAAATTGTTAAGCTATATTATTTGAGGAGCAATAACTTTTCTGTTCGTATCTCTGCTAACCTGTAGCGTTTTCCATCAAAAACAAGACCAGCACCACTAAAAAGGCGCTCGCTTGGAACACTTGAAAGGAGCAAGCAAGATATGACCTTGATAATACAGCCATAGTAGGATACTTATTCATATGGGTTTTCCACCATTCAAGTGGATAATTCTCCAGAGGAATTCTTTTTTCGTCTAGATACATCTGAATGTTTTTAGAAATTTCCAGAGATACACATTCCTCTTCGTCATCACTACTTGAAGAAAGAACATTGCTCATGGTTTCTGATAAAGTTATGTTGGTGGAGGTTGAGGGCTTCTTTTTCTTAGGTAAGGTTTCTTCAGTTTTAGATTTAGATTGTGTCATCTTTGTACATTGAATGTCTGCGAATTTTTGTCCAATCGACACTATTATTATTTCTATCACAGTTAGATGAGTAAAAAGTTTTGTTTTATATCTAGGGTGTGTTATTGTTGCTATGGCATATAAATCGTTATTTTCCACAAGATCAAACCTTTTTGTAATTTATTCCTATAGAGTTTCTTTTATTTTCATTACTCCCTGCTCTTCATATGATGAAAGTATTTTCCTTAGAGTTGTTATCACGGGAATAACAGTTAGATATAGATGAAGATATACCACTTAACTTCTTTGTGTTATCTTCAAAAGGTTTCAGCAAACTAATGCATTTTGCTAGCAAACCATTTTCTTTAGATTTCATAGATTCAACTTTATTGGTTGAACTAGTGTACAAAGAAAGAGACTAATTTTAATCTCTTATTCTTACCATCATTTGGAGAGTACTGTTCCTGCGAGTTCCAAGGTCGTGCAATACAGAAAGCTCTGGAGAATTTATTCGAGCTTGCATTTTCTTTAACTCATTTTGCGCCATAGTCGATGGTTAAAATGATTGGTAACTGACCTACACTTTGTCATGAGATCTACGATTGACTTTAGGGAATCTTGGTCTTTTTTAGCAATTAGATGCAGTTGATGCCTAACAGAGCCGATATTTTTAAAGCCTGAAGGAAATAGCTCTCTTTTTATGTTTGCTTCAGCGTCCCTCATTTTGCAGTGAACGTCAAAAGAGCACAAATTTTGCCAGCATATGATGAAAAACTTCACTCAAATGCTCTCCTGTGTAATGCTCACTTAGTGGTTCGGCATTCAAAGCAAAACATTGTCGTTCAAAATTTTCTATGTTTCAGTTCGCACCGCGCTCCACATCACACCACGCACCGCACCTCTATGTTTCAGTTCGTACCGCGCTCCGCATCACACCACGCACCGCACCTCTATGTTTCAGTTTGGTTGTTTCTTTAATATTTGTACTAAACTGTTTATATTGCTCAAAGCACTATGGTACATTTTTCACAAATAATGTATATAATATTTTCTTTGACGTTAATGGATAGCGTTTCTTCACCTATTTCCCCCCCCCCCCCCGCCCCCCCCTTTAAACGAAAAAAAAAAAAAAGATTTTCAACGTGCGAAAATAGTAGGTCTTTTAATACAATCATCTCGGCTATTTTGGTATCTACCCTTTTAGTTTTAATTACAAATAAGATAAAAACTTATTATTCTATCAATCGATGTCAACATCATTTATAACTGGATTCAAAGGAGTGACATTTTGTTAATTCAGAACATTGAATCAGACAAGCATACAAGAGGGTGTCAATACTTCATACTACGGGTGCCTCAAATATCATATAATACAAATATTACAAATAATATTCTTCATCTTCTCATACAACATATCATTGTGTACACACATACTTATCTTGCTTTATATATCCTAACGCTTTCTCATATAATATACATCATATGCATGGCACGGTCTTGTCCAATATATGCTCTAATTTAAGTCATCAGCCTGCAAAGTCATAGTGGATAATAAAAAAGGTAAGAGCTTTGCATCTTTTCACCATTAATATAAATATATAAATATAATTAAAATTAAGTTAAATAATATAAAAACTACCTAAAATATATTTCAATTGACAGAATAGCTTAAGGGTTGATCATTTGCGCTACTCTGCTAAAGTCTTCATTGTAAGTCTGTAAAAATAAGATAAACATTATGGGAAACGAAGATATAGAAGATGTAAAAGGAACAGAGGTGAGAATGATTGGTAAGTGTCCTGTATTTTCAGGATTAGAAAGAGATTATGTAAGATGGAGAAGAAGAGTAAGTGACTGGGTGGAATTGAATGAGGATATAAAAAGGAAGGGATTAATAATAAGATTGCATCTAGAAGGAGAGGCTGAAGAGTTGACCAAGAACCTTAGTACGAAAGAACTAACTAGAGAGAAAGGAGTGGATTTGATATTAGAGGCACTTGATAGTAGATATAAGATCGATAAAAGAGTTGAAAGATTTAACAGTGTATTAGATGTACTAAAGATTGGTAGAGGTGAGAAAGAGAGTGTCAAAGAAAATATGTGGTTAGACAGGGGTAGACAGGAAATGAGTCAAAGTACAGGAGCTGTATACAAGAAGGGAAGAGAAGAACCAAAAGGAGAAACACAATATTGTTATAAATGTGGTGGTAGAGGACATATGGGTTGGCAATGTCAGGCAAAAGGCGGTTTGAGATGTTTTAATTGTTTTCAAGATGGACATTTCGCGAACGAGTGTCAGGAAGAAAAGTTGTGTTTGAAATGTGGGAGAAAGGGACATGAGGCCAAGAAGTGCCTAACTCGGGATGAAAATATTAAGAAATGTATGTACTGTCGCAACTGGGTAGACTGAAGAAAGGAGAAAGATGGAAAATGATAGAAAAAGAAACCGGACAAGAAAAAAGAGTTGAGATAATGAGTAGAGCGGGTAAAGTGAATAGTAAGAAATGGAATCAATGTTACAACACCAAGAATTTAAATGATGGAACGATAACTTGGATAAACCTAAAAGACTTTGAGGAACATGAACAAATACCGGAAGAGGAAGAAATACTTTTAGTTGATGTGAGAGACATAGAAGTCATTAAGGCAAAGGAAAACGAGATACAGAATTGGAAAGAGAATGATGTAATGAATGAAGTGGTGGACAAAGGCAGAAAGGGGTTAAATACAAGATGGGTTATAACAGAAAAGGAAAAGAATGGGGAAAAGTATTGTAAAGCTAGATTAGTGGTTAGGGGTTTTGAGGAAAAAGGCAATGATGAGGGGAATGAAGCACCAACATGTGCTGCCGAAGCGCTAAAAATGACATTAGGGATAATTAAAAGATATAACTGGGAATGTAAGTCAATAGACATTAAGGCTGCATATTTGCAAGTTAACAAATTGGAAAGAGAGGTGTTCGTAAAACCACCAAAAGAAGCAAATACGAACAAATTATGGAAACTACGAAAGGCAGTATATGGGTTGAAGGATGCTGCCAGAGTTTGGTATTATAGTTTAAAGGGAATATTAGAGAGATTAGGGGGTGTGTGTTGTAAATTAGAACCTTCCATATTTACGTGGAAGAACGGAAGTAAGTTAAGAGGTATAATGGTTTGTTTGTCATGTAGACGATATATGTTATGGTGGGGATGATACTTTCGAGGAACAAATAATAAGGAAATTAAAAGAAAGATTAAGGGTGGGGAGCCAGGAGTTTAAAGACTTCCAGTATATTGGGGTGCAAATACATGATAAAGGAGAACATATATTACTTGAACAGGGACAATTACAGAAAAAACATTAACAAACCCAATAAAACAATCAACGTACTAAACAGCGTGATCCATATTATTATGTTTTCTTGAAGCACATTATAGCAGAGTTCCTTGTTTTGCTTTTACAAGAGCGTTGGTGATGCCATCCGCTTCGATTTTCTTTTTATAACCCTCTTTTTTACTAAAATTTTTACTCTTTTAATGTTTTAATTTTTAGTGGTTTCTGAGACTTGATGTAACTCCCCATATTCGAGAATAATTTCATGCTACAGAAGTTGTTGTATTTTTATCTGTCAATATGAATTCAGGATAATAAAAGTAGGGATAATATCACAAGACATAAACATTAGAAATCGATATTGGGATAGCTAATTAAATTCTATGCTAGATGAGGTTGGGTTTCTCAATTTTAGCAACTAGTGCAAGTGGCACGACACAAAGCACAAATGTACCTGACACACACCGTTAAAACCCAAGTATACGCGTGTTTTAACGAAGAAAGCATTGAAACAAAAGAGAACAACACAACAACGATGTATGTGCGAAAAAAGATAAGTATATCTTATATATCTGGTAGGACACGAAAACTAAGAAAATTTATATGACGCGTGAAGGTTATAAACGATCTATATAATAGAGATATGGTATCATTAAAACGGTGGGAATGTGCAAGGATGCAAACAGTGTTGTTCTTGCGAGTTATGACAAATACTTTTAATAGAATAATAAGGTCAGTCTTGGGGAGTTGAGATATTATGATAACAGTTTCAGAAATAGAGAATCGTAGCATAAGGATCGATATACGGTAAAGTGTATAAATGAATGAGCAAGTATCTATGCCAATAATACGGAAATATCATAGAAGATCCTAGAACACAGTGACAGTAGTAAAGGTCGTCCATATAGAGTGACCGATGTGATCGGTGCGCTGATGTGATGGACTGTTAAAAAGATATATATATATTATGTAAAGATAAAATATATGGGAGGAAATTAACAAGGGTGAAAGCAAAACAGAGACTGAATTGCGTTTTATTTCATAGAAGTATATAATATTAATCTATTGGGTTAATGGAGCATGTGTAAAGTCACAATATTACAAATATGCAGAGTCAAGAAAGACTGAGAATGTATACTATGCTGTATTATAAAGAAATGTTAAATGAAGAATAATTGAATGATGTGTGCTGTAAAAATGGATAAGAGTAGCAATATTAAGCAAGATAGGTATTTGAGACAAATAAGAAATATGGGAAAAAGATAGTATAGTATTACTGTAGGTAAAATTATTATTCATATAAGATTAGTGAGACAGTATAGGGAAAGAATAGAAAATACTATATATGAAAGGTAATATATAAAGTAGGAGGTGAGAAGGAGAGCAGATATAATATATATCATAATATATGTGATGATAGATTGATAAATGACAGGGTAAGTTAGTACATAGCACTAATCATTAGTCACTAGTTTGAAGATAGTACAATTTAGCATCTTCTATCATCATCATGCACTATGTTGTAGTTAGATTCGTTCGATTGTTTTCAGAAAATCTACCTGAATAACTTATATTCGTGTCTTGGTGATTTTGAATAATGAAAAAGTGAAAAAATATCTCTCACTAATAAAAATCATATAGATATATAAGTCTTTATTCTGTAAATATATATACAGATAAAGATAATCTTGTTAATGCTCCGTACTAAATATTCTGAAATGCATCATTTCCATTTTATTAAACTGTGTTGATTCACTAATGATGATTTTTGTAAGAGTACATTTTTTTTAATAAATTCCACAAGTTGAGAAACATTAATGTAACAAGACATAGTGCCAATTTTGTGACTCAAAAAAATGTTCGAGAGGATGTTCTGTGTGCAATAATATCTTACAATATACGTTAATTTATGCTCGTGTGATGGGTTATGTCTTCTACAATTAATCATCTAACATATAATATACACAAATATAATTGACACAGAATAATTATTACAATTTCATTCTTCTCTATTCTAACAAAACACTATGTGATTCAGTTGTTAAATGTACTCACATAATACATTCCTTGTCGTTGTTATACTATCCGTTAAACGACTTTAACATCTACAGTATTTAAATTTTTACATAATCTAATTTGCATGCACAATGGTCTTGTGATCCCAATTATCATCTTATGACTCGTATTTAAAGTCGATCATGTACTTTGCACAATATCAGTAGGAGCAGTAATTTATATAAAGATAAAGTAAGCTGTTTGCATTAGCTTTTCAGACGCATTAATATGTAAGAGTATTTATAAAGTATTAATTAAAATTAAGTTTAATTGAGAGATAATATAAAAAAGCTACCTTTTAAAAGTAGTATTTGATTAGATTAATAGTCTATAAGCTTTACATGATATGTACAAGTATATTATAGACCACGTATTATGCATAAAGTAAGCACGATTTTATAAACACTAATGTGGTTTATATATAATACTAGTCTAATACCCTAATACTACTGAACATAATTATAACTAATGAAAGTTCCTGAATTTCTAGTTTCAAATAATACAATATTATATTTATATTATATCACACTAAGCTATTTAATAGCATTATAATAATCCAATATGCATTATAGTTAGAACAATAATAATGGCTGCGTGAGAAAGTTAATTATACGTATGGTTTTTTTAATAAATAAAATAAAACTTAATAATAATACATAACAGTGAATAATGAAACATATAAATATGATAATTGTAATTATCATTATATATATTTGAAATATGTGGAGAAAATAATAATAAAGAAAAAAATATAATTATGAAATAATAAATATTATTAAAAATTTAAATTGCAAATATTAAATACAACTAGGTATTATATTTATATATAATATATATATATATATATAATATTATACAATATTATAATTAATATTAATATATATTAATATATATAATATTATTAATTATATATTAATATAATTAATATATATATTAATATTAAATATATATATTATATATATATATATAATATATATATATATATATAATATATAGATATATATATATATATATATATATATATATAATATATATATAATATTTATATAATATATAATTATAAATAATATAATATATATAAAAAGGAATGTAATTTTTTTATTAAAATAATTCAATACTTTGCTATTATTTATAAAATATATTATAATATAACCTAATTAATTATTGTAATATATTATAATATATATTATATTTCAGCCTAACCGAGAACACGAGATGATAATAATTTTATATTCTTGGGGGTAGGAGAGCGTGGAACTGCGGTAACAATCAGAGTCAAACCTGTATTTTATCATATTGAGTTCTAAGAGAGAAAAACGTAAAATATGGTGAAATAATTCTTAAACATATAGAGGTTTAAAACCTATAATAAATATATAATATTTATATATATATATATATATATATTCTATATTTTATTTTATATTATTTATATATTGTATATTATAGAATCTAAAATATATACACTAAAATAATATTATAAGAATATATATATTTATATATATATATATATATAGTAATATTATATTATAATAATTAATATATTAATATATATATAATATATAGATATATTATAATATATAAAATATATTAATTATAATTATAATATATATATAATATTAATATATATATAAATATTATATATATATTAATAATTTATTAGGTGAAGACATATATCACTACCTGCAAAACAACAATAATAATATCACTAAATAATATTATAAATAATAAGACATATAATAATAATAATAATTACTACATTATTAATTTTCATACTATTAATAGCTTCTTTCCTACAACATTCAAAACTCTTCTACATTCCATAGTCTATATAATACTAATTAATTATTATAACTAAATCTCGTATGAAATAAAAGGTATAAAATATGAATAAATACATGAATAAATAAATAAATTAGAACGTCCAGTTCACAAAGAAAATAAATACCAATATTATAATTAATACAATATTATTAATAGTAATATATATATATATATAATTAAATTATAATATATAATTATGAAATAATAATATAATATTATATATAATATAATATAATTTAAATTTTAATATATATTAACTAATAATTATCTCATAAAAATACTTTATTAACCAGCGTTTGATTTAAGTCAATTATTCTAAGTATTTCTTGAAAATAAAGTTTAGAGGTTTGCCCGTAAACTGCACTACCGTATTCTAGTTTTGATTTCACATGTTGATGTAAGATATTACTGGTGATTCAGAATTTGACAGTATAAGTCAAGACTACTGTAATTGCGATCATACTCTTCTTAAACACTATATTATTTCACAGCTCAAAGTGTATCGTATCTCAAGATGAGCCTTAATGTCTGTAAAAAGAGTTCTTTCTACTATCTCTATTAGCTGTATGATAGTATTACAGCAATAATACTTAGCTAAAGATATTATCAGTATGAGTATATATATATAATTAAATATTATATATATATAAGTATCAAATGAGTTTAAGGAAACCTCCTCTTTATATGTTCCCAATTGGCCAAAATTATAGTATACCGATCATATAGTTATATTGGATTTTTCATTGTCTAACAGCCATATTACGCTGTGTATCCTATTGGGAGGATACTGATGAAAGGTCGTTACTTTAATTAAAAATGAATGGAATGTTATTATTATTTTATCAATATAGTCTATATATCAAATCTAATATAAATACCCCGTCACAGTTCATACTCATATATGAACCTTTAAAAGGGACATAAAGAAGAATAATACCTAGAGAGTGAATCTAAAATTGAATTATATGAAGTCTTGGCGAGTCTGTCTTATGAGAATTAAGATAACGATCAGAATATGTACACACAGAAGAAAAAAACAATCAATCATATATATACAGTTTTAATTAATATCTTGTTATGATTTGCTATATCTCCAAAACTACTAGTGGGAACAAAACTAATATTCATTTATATGGGAATTAGGTAATATGATTCGAGATCTTATGTAGCACATTAACAACCGATGTTTCTTGTAACTTTCGTAATTATCTTATAGAGAGTGTATATACACAAAAGCCAAATAAACCAATATGTCTTGTTCGCATACTTTTTGCTGTTTTCAACACTCATAATGTAACATATATGGAAATCTCGTGTCATATGAAGTTCATATTGTATTATGGGTCTTCTAGCCATCTTTATCGAGATAGGATCTGAGAGAATATACTATGATTCCACCACCTCGTCACTACCTCTCGGATGGCCTAAACACCCGCGTCTTTGGGATCAAAGTTATGAAAACCAATGTCGAGAATGTTAATTAAGAAACGTTAAAAAAAAAAAAATGATCCATAGTAATACTAATCCAATTTAAACTGAAATGATAACTCTAGACAGACGGAGATACTTAAGACTACTTTCTGTGATAATTCACCAGGCCATTCTTTTATTTCTTCCAATGACGCAAGCATTGACTCAACAGTCTCTTTAAAAAGGAAAACCGCCTCATGCCGTTCACACCATCTGGCCTCGCACATCTTTTTGATCCTCTTGTTATTTTGGTTACTAAAAAACTCTTATTTTATCTTCCAGAAGTTTTGTGCGCTTCGGACTCAATCGAAAAAAAGTGCATATTTCAGAGATGAATCCTAAGACGTTTCGAATTGCCTGAATTTTAGAAGAGTCTGAGAGAGACAGATTTTAACAATGTGCGATACAATGTGTGTATAGAGTAGGGATGGGCCGGATAGTGAATTAGCCGGATACCGGATATCCGGCTGGAAGTTAAAACCGGATACCGGATATCCGGCCGGATATCCGGTCGGATATCCGGCAGTCTGTTATATTTTTTTTGCTCATTAAATAGCCACGCGGTAGTACTACAAGTTTTATTTAGATTCTTTAATTCTAGAGAGTTTTTATATTTTTAAAAAATATAATATATTAGTCTATAAAATATCCTTAAATAGAATTTCACTTTTGAAAAATGTAAGTTATTTTAACTTTGTTATAAAATGAAAAGTTAAGGACAAATTTTAATTATTTTTTCAGTGTATACAGTTGAGTATGTTAGCTTTAAACTGGCAAAGTAAATTTTTGTTCCAAACAGTGCGTAGTGGTTAAATCGCTTGGCCTAACTTGGCCCGATTCACCCCCTCCCCTTCATAAAAATTGATGATGGGGTGAATTTGGCCACTATTACTATTCTTATTATTTTATGTAGCCTATTATTATTGACATTTTTATTACGTATAGCTAATCTAAATATAAAAAAGTTACTTATATTAAGTAAAAATTAAAATAAAAAATGAAATTTATATTAAAAATATGAATTCAAAAGTGTCAAAATTTGTCCCACGGATGGAGTGAATTGGGCCACCACATTTTTATTCTTATTTTATTTATCATTATTGAAATTTTAATTACTTTTTACTAATTTTAATATAATAAACAATTAATATATTATGTAAAAATTAAAATATAAAATTGAATTTATACATAAAAGAGGAATTTAAAAAGATGGCCCAATTCACCCGTTCAAGGTGTCTAAATGAGCTTTATTTAAACTTTAATAAAACTATGAATATTAGAAATAGATAGATATTTTTTTGTTGCTTTATTTGTTGTTCTTTTTTAGGTGTTTCAGATAATTTGTTTCCAAAAGTGATCTCAAATTGTCAAGAGTTATAACCTAAAGTGGCCACCACGCCACCCCGCCCGACGATATACCCAATATATTAATATACTAATAATACTATATATATAAATAATATATATATATATATATATATATATATATAGTAGTATTAATATATATATGGCCAGTTCCATATAGGTCACCGTATCTAAAAAATCACTATATCTACATAAAAACTTAAAACATTTTTGAATTCAGCATTACGATTTAATGCAAAGAACAAAAAAAAATAATTAATTATTAATTTTAATAAAAACTCCAAAAAAATAAGTTATAATCGTACGTTTCCAAAATTAATTTAAACATGATACCCATAATAAATAAACGTTTTCTTTATATCTTTTCAATACTATTTGGGGGAAACTTTAAAAATTAATAGTAAAAATAAAAATTAAAAAAATAAAAATTAAAATTAAAAAATTAACATTACATTTAGGTTAGGTTAGGTCAGGCCAGGTCAGCGTCACCAAAAAAAATTTAATTTCGCCTCAGCAACATTCTATCATTTATAGGGGTTTGTTTGTATGTGTGTGTGTGTGTGTGGCGCGGCGCGCGCTTGTGTTTGCATTTACATTGAAAAGAAAATTATTGGGACTCATGACTGGTTGGAACGCAAAATTTGCGGAATGAGAGAATATCGTATATGAAACCTATTTATTATTTTTATTATTTTTTTATCGCACTTTTATTTTTATTTCTTTTTCATTTCCTTGATTACAATGTGCACTGATTTCAAAAATGGTATTCAGTTTTTACGTAGCCTCATAGTTTTTGGAGATACAGGGGACAGCTAATCTGGAGGCTGATATATATATATCATATTATATATATATATATATATATATATATATATATATATATATATATATATATAATATATATATATATATATAAGTATGATATATATATATATATATATATACGTATATATATATAGTATATATATATATATATATATATATATATATACCTTCAGAGGGTTGGACGTTCCGCAATTTAAGTCCGCATTTGCCGAATACCAAAATAAAATTGAGAATTGCAATTGCTGATAACGTGAAAAATGTTGTGGAATTGCAGCAGTTAGCGGAATGCCTATATCGTTCCGCGCAATTAGAAGACTACCAGAAAAAATTGTGGAATTCAGTGGATTGCCAAAATTTATAGTCCACAAACTTTTACACGTTGGCCTCTTTGTACGTTTGATAGCAACACCGAAAAATGTTTTTTTTTTTTTTTTTTTTTTTTTTTTTTTTTTTTTTTTTTTTTAAATTTCAAAGGATCATCATTCAATGAATTTTTATTTTACTTTTTGCATGTAACAATTTATTATTATTAAAAATGAATCGAGTGTTACTATTAATCGACCGATCTCAGTATCGATAATATTAGTTCATCGATTGTCCTATAAAGTTATAATCGATATTTGCTCTGATTTTTATATTTACACTTTTCTTAATAGCAGACGTATATTATTTCCAACATTGCATTTTATCAGGTTTTGTGCCCTGACATTTGCTCTGGATTTTTATATTTTTATCACTGAAGGCGGGTAACATTTTGAGAATAATAAATTCCAGTTTTTATTTATTATAAATTTCTGAGGATGTGCGTATATATACGGTAAATAATACATTGCTTAAACACGTTAAAATAGCAGCGGTAATTACTATTTAGTAATTACAATACTTAAACGTGAGAATAAAATTTTGGTGGCAAAAATTGCATTAACATGTGTCTTAGTAGCTTAATTCCATTATAAATATCATATTTTTTACCATAGTATTTTAAATTTTATAAATATATTATATATTTTAATATACATATTTTTACCAATTAATTTATGAAAACGTGTCACACCAAATTTCAATAAATTAATAGCTGCTTTTACAGAAGCCCGACTGCAGCCCGGGCGGGCACACAGGCGCACATGCATAGTTTCCAGAGCCCGTTTGCGCACTTCTACGTCACGTAAACGTCACAGTCAGGCGCCCGTTGTTAAATCCTCGATTTCGGGAATTAATAAACGGGCGGGCTGCGGAAGGAACTTTGTTTACAAGCAAATTTTTTTTACAAAACATGTGTCGGAAATAGCTTGCCAAAAGATTTTTAATAACTTAGTTAACTTTTATATTAAGGATACTAAATATATCGTATCATTTCATAAAATAAATACATATAAGTATAAGAGTATTTTTTACAATTGTCAGCTGATCCGACGGGCGCGCTCGGCCTTTCCAGGCTACTCAAATTCACATGACAAAAATGGTTAACGTATTTTTTTTTCATTTCGAAGCGTTTTCCGAGTCGATTTTGCACAAGCGGGCTGCACTCGGACTTCTGGAAACGCAGCTTGTATTGTACAGTCAACATAAATGATGAATAAAATAATATAACATTGGTATCCAATATCACAATATCAAAAGTCTAAACAAGTAATATATATATATATATATATATATATATATATAAAATTTCAAATTATTTGGAATATTTCCCGAAACGAGGAAGAACCTACTAGGGAAGTAATTATCCGGTTATCCGGCCGGATAACGATGATATCCTGCCGGATACCGGATAGTAAAAAACTTGGCCGGATAGGCCGGATACCGGATAGTTGCCGGATATCCGGCCCATCCCTAGTATAGAGCTTTAGGATACTCATTCCGAATAACAGATTGCACTCCTCGGAATTCGCCTCAAATGGAAGAGGCTTCATCATATCCTTGGCCTCTTAAATTTTCGAGTTTTAAACCAAGAGAGCCGAGTCTCTCCAAAATTACATTTGCCAATGCTTTCCCTGAGATATCATAAACCGGAACAAATGATAAAAAATCCTCTCAAAGTAAAAGGAGTATCACCTCCATCACCACCAATCGCGTACCTCACACAAAATGAAAACTGTTATGTTTGGGAAATATCCGTTGTTTCATCAGCAAATACTGAAAAAAATTTGTTTTTATTAACTTCTTCCACTATTTTCCTTTGTAAAAGCTGACTAAATGATTGTATGATTTCATTCTGTATTATTGGACTCGTATACATTGAGTTTTTGGACGATAGAAGTAAGTGGTTCTTCAAAACCTGGTCACCTCCATTTGCTCGAAACCTTTGAGTACTTTGGCCTTTGAGTACTTTGGCCTTTGTGTACTCAGCATTTATGGGATGAGAAAACCGGGTGCTTTAAAAACTACGTTTGAAGCGTTCTTTTTTGGGGACGCGGATGGCCTAGTGGTTAGAGCATCGGGCTATTGATAACTCTGCGACGCGGAGGTCAATGTTCGAATCCCACTGATGGAGGAGTAAAATCTCCTTTGACTCATTCATTAAAATGAGTACCTCAGCATTTATGGATGAGAAAACCGGGTGCTTTAAAAACTACGTTTGAAGCGTCTTTATTGGGGACGTGGATGGCCTAGTGGTTAGAGCATCCGGTTACTGTTACCTCAGCAACGCGGAGGTCCAGTGTTCGAATCCCGCTGATGAAGAGTAAAATCTTCTGTGACTCATTCATTTAAATGGGCTTTAAAAGGCTTCTAAAATTTCCGTCATTTTCAGCTGGAGTTGATAATTCAATACGTCCAGAGTCACTTGAGCCCCTTAATGCAAGACCTTGCTGGCCACATAAACGTATTGTATTTTCAATTATTGGTACACGTTTTTTCTTCTATTTCAACCTTAGACGTTTCTTATTTTTGAGTGTCCAGTTGTTTGTCTATGCTTTTATATTTTTTTCTGTATAAGAGCTTCAACATTATCTTATATATATATATATATATATATATATATATATATATTATATATATATATATATAATATATATATATATATATATAATATAATTATATATATATATATATATATATATATATATATATATAATAATATATAATATGACAAAAAAATTGTAAAATAACAATGATTAAATTTTTGAATTTTTTTTTTTCTTTAACAACAAGTTTTTTTTAATCATGCCTTTTTTTTTTGTTTTTTCCTTAAAATTTCCTCTTTTTTATGTATATTAAAAATTTTTTTAAATTAATACAGTAGTACCAATACCCCTCCTAGGCCTAAATATTGACTATTAATACGGATTTTATATAACAGTGTATATAATAGTAGATATATATTACTATAAATATATAATATAATATATACTATATATAAATATATATATATATTATATACTATATATATATATATATAATATATATATATATCATATATTGTTTTTGTTTTTTAGTTGAAAAATAAGATATTAAAATAAAAAAATTTAAAAAAAAATATATAAATATATATTATCATATCCATACTAAATATATCAACGCTGATATCCATATGAGATCAGATGATTATCTATATAGTAT